>JBBDGP010002593.1:0-147500 GCA_037952835.1 Lithobates septentrionalis | reverse complement strand
GTCTGATGGCCGGCATACCAAAATAAGGGGGCAAAAACATTCAGGTAGGGGTTAAGTTTTATTGGTTTTAGTCTTATTCATTGAGCAAGTTTGGTAAATGCTTGTGATATTTCCACCAGAGGATTGGGGATGTACCGGGCGAAGCAGGCGGACTTCCACTTGCCTAGTCTCTTAATAACATTATCTGGGACCCCATGCCGAGATGCTGTCGAGGCTGCTCCGATACGGAAAGAGTGACCGGAGTACTGACTGGGGTTGAGTTGTAGGTTGCGGAGAAGAATCATCACGTGTTCCATGAACTGACTGGAACTCAAAGGTTTGACAGGAAAGGGTAGAAGGGGACTAGAATCTAACTGTTCGGGCAGGAGTGACAGTAGGCGGTTAAGTATGGTAACTGGACACAAGCTATTGTTAGTTTTGTAGAGGTGGATGTCTACTCTGGGGCCTGATTGCTGGGTTTTGGATACCGCAAGATGGAGGATGAAATGGTCTTGGTAGCGAACCAAGTGACGTCTACACAGGACTTGGCCTGCGGGGTTATTACAGGTGAACTCACCAGGCCGCAGGCAACCCTTAGTAGGCCAGATAGATGTCTGCTTGTATGACCAAGCTGGAGAGAAGACCAAACGGAGATCTGGCAAGGATAATGGACCTGTCTCTGAAGATGGTACTTGTAATAGGTAGGCGTTTGGACTTGTTTATCGGCTGTTGTATTTGTATGCCACGTAGGCTGGCTCGGATCGCATGGCTTGTGAACAAGGACGGGCTTGTAGAGCCAGAAAGTGTTGGATGCCAGCTAAGTATAGCCGGATAGTATTGTGGGACAAGGCCAAGTGACTATGGCAATATGAGATAAAGGCCAGTATGTGCTTGGCGTCTGTCGTGGTTCTAACTGAGCAGGTTGCTAGGAATTTGTGGAAAGCGCTCCAAGCTATATGGTAAGCTTTGAGCGTGTTACAGGACAGAGACTGGTTGATGAGCTGGGTTGCTCCGTGAAGATGCTTTTCTAGTCCAGAGTCAGCTGAGACCAGGCCGGGATACGGGCTGATACAGGATCGGCTCCGGGAATCTGTCGAAAGGAGGAGGTGAAATTAAAGCATGACAGTGCGTCTGCGGAAAGGTTGCATTTGCCCGGAATGAATGTACAGTGGATGTTGAATTGGTGCTGAAGGAAAAGTTGTACCAGCCTGCGTAGGAAGGACAGAACCAAGAGCGACTTAGACCTGCCTTTAGTAATGATATCTGCCGGTCATATCTGGACAGTTTGTCCTGTCCAGATATGACCCCAGAGCTGGGCGGCTGCCACGATCAGGTAAAGCTCAAAGAGAGAGGAAGTTCGGGTAAACCCGGGGATTGAAAGTATCTCTGGAGGGCAGGGTCCTGCAAACCAATGGTGGCCAAAAATTACAGCGAAGCCTGTGGAGGCTGCAGCATCTGTTACTACCTGCGGTGATTGAAGTGATATTGAAGGTATAAACATGGATATACGATTCCAGGTGGAAATGAACTCCGCCTAACATTGATAAGTCTGCTACTGCTGCAGTGTCCAAATTGAGGATCTGATCAGGGTCCTGTGCCTGTGAGAGGTAGACCAGGAGGCATGACACGAAGGACCAACCCTGGGGAATGATTCGCATGGAGAAATTGAGCATGCCCAACAGACTGGAGCTGCTTTTTAGTACACTCTCTTGTGTGGGTAAATTCTCAGAGGACTGACCTAATGCGGTTTAATTTGTCAAGAGGGAGGCTGGCCTGCATGGAGCAAGTATCTAGGTTGACTCCGAGGAAGGTGATGGAGTGTGCTGGTCCGTCAACCTTGTGTTCGGCAATGGGGACATTGAGATTCTCAAAGACGACTCTCAATTTGTTGAGGTCTCATGGGGGCACACCGGGCTGTTCGATTAACATGAAGTCATCCAGGTAATGGATGACCTCTTGACACTGAGCCTTATGTATACGTATCCAGGTGAGGGTCTGTGCAAAAGTGTTAAAGAGCCAGGGGCTGCTTTTAGAGCCAAAGGTCAGCTTGGTAGCAAAAGTATTACGCCTCTTTCCACTTAATACCGTGCCAACACCAGAGGGACGGGTGGATAGGTAGGAGCTTAAAGGCGTCTGAAATGACGGCCTTGGAGAGCCAGGTACCTGTGCCTGCTTTGATAATGGCCTGAATTGCCATATCTACGGAGGCATACTTCAGGGAGAACTCTTTGGAGGGAATTAGGGAATTGAGGCTCGGAACGTGAGAAGAATGAGGCGCAGACAGGTCGTACACCAAGCAAGCTTTATTCGAGAACTTGCCCTTGACAAGCCCAATAGGGCTAACTCTCCAAGTGATGAACGGGGGCTGTGTGAAGGGACCTATGATGAAGTCTCACTTCCGTTCGGCCTGTAATAGCTGGTCTATGGCCTGCTCGTCAGTGGCCACTGAGCGGAGGTTCCTGCATTCATAGGTTGTATGGCGCAGAGAGATGAGGCCGGTATGGAACCCTGTTGTAAATCCTTGGATAAGGAAGATGACCAGGGAAGGAATGGGGTGTGAGGTGAGATAGAGCCCCAGCCATAGGACATTAACTCGGCCTAGTCATGCCTTCTTCTGCTGCTTGACCTCACATAAATTTCTGGGATGTGTCCTCTGGCATATGATACTGATATGGAGCAGGCGGCATTGGCTAAAATTACATGAGCCATAGTTGTAGTTGTTACAGATAGCTGCTCCACCTACGGTCCGAACAGAGCGTCCGAACTTGTCCACTTGGGACGTCTGTACCGGGGCCGACGGGCCTTGAACTGCACTGGAGGTGGAGGGGAACTTGAATGGGCGAGTAACTGCCGCGTTGGCGCACCAGACGGCCGTGTGGGTGGAGGACTGGCAAATAGCGCACAGTGGTGAGCGCAAGCCAGCAAAGTGGCGGTAGAACAACTCAGTGTCCATAAGGCTCCAATCCGTTCCTGTTTGAAACTGTGCCAGCCTGGCTGCTGCTTTAGCAGAGAAGGAACGATGGTAATTGTAGAAAGAAAAACCTCTGTATTTGTAGCCCAAGTCCACCACGGTGTGGAGATATAAATCCAGCTCTTCCCTTCTGCTGGGGGAGGCTGAGCATAAGACATCCCTCACCATCCCGAAGGCCAGCGCAAACTCTGGGACAGACAATTTTCGGTTGAGCCTAGGATCTTTGGCCTTGAGGACCACTGACACGTCTGCCCAGGTATAGGCTTTGTTCTCTGCCAGGTCATGGACTGAAATGAGGAGGGAGGCGAGGTTGATGTCCTTCCTAATGCTGGCTGGAACCAAATGTGCTGGGCAGATAGTGGGACTTGTCCCCGTGTTACCTGCAGGAAGGGGCGTCAGAACCTTCGCTGTGGCTGGGTCAGGGATAGTCGTGGCCGGGCGAGCCTCCAAGAGTGCCACTCTGGCTTGGACATTCATGACCGTAGTCGACAAAGATGACACCATGTTGGGATATAGCAGCGGAAATTGTTTGGAGGGAAGCCTGTTGGGTACTGGGCCCAGCTGCGGGAAGAGGAGCCTGAAAAGCTCTGCCTTGCTGGCTGTAGCAGGGAAAGGCACACCCCTGCGCTTCAGTTCTGCCGTTAATTTGGGGATGGTCCATCCCCTGAGGGACTGCACGCTGCCACTCCCTGACATTGGGGAAGGTGACAGAGGGGCGGTGAAGTCTTTGCTGCCAGCTTGAGACATGGCTCTAGGTGGCTTGTGCCCTGGAAGTGATGTCCTGTCTTTTGAGGTCGCAAGATGGTCGACTGGAACCTATCAAGGGTGACATAAAGTCTAGATTGTTTCTTTTTTCTTTTTTTCTATATCGGCATATGTACCCAGCTCCTGTCCTTTTTAGAGGGGTGTGGTTTTTTTTTTTTTTTTTACCTGGGGAAATACCGTCCAACCTGGTGCAGGGTGGACCTACTGAACTTGACTGACCTGGAGAGAGAAATGACATATGACAACTGGTGAGGGGTGTGACTATCTGACTTGAACAGGTGAGTTAAGTGACTGACTTGTGTAACTTTGCAGTGCGTTTATGCGACTTTGTTGATTTGGAGTGGTCTTGAGTCTTTTGACTTGATGCGACTGTTGCATGAAATGAATTGAGTGAAATGTTTATGCCTGGATGTAGGCACGAATCGGTGCCGCGACTGTGACAAGCAAGTAATCGAAACTGTGGAACATGAAAATGAAATGAAATGAGGCCAAGCCAACTGGGGCACGCCGGGACGAATCAATGCATCTCGGGTGCCACTGGATTTGAATTGGAGCGCGGTAGGTGACAGAGAAATGAGTGAAATGTTGAAATGATAGAAATGATTTAGCTACGACTGAGACACCAGTCGGTGTGTGCCGTGGTTTGTGACTAGCAACGACCTGTCTGTGGAACATGGTACAGAGATGTAAAAAACATTGGTGACACGCCTGGATGTAATGGTGCGATACCGATGCTACTGGATTCGAATCGGAGTGAGGTACGTAAAATTGCAGAAATGTTTGTAATAATAGCGGTGCGAGCGAGTGGCTAACGATGCGGCTACGTGTAGGGTTTCTAACGAATTGCTCGTAAGTTTCGATATCAAGATTTGGTGACAAGATATCTAACAGAAATGCATGAAATGAAAGGTCAAACGAAACCCTACCTGCGACAGCCGAGCCAGACACGTTGTACAAAAACCACGCACGGAAACGAAAGCCTCAAGAACCTCGAAGACGGAACTCGCGAACGCTAACGAATCTCGAATAGTTGGCCTAGTGACGTAGTATTGCGCAAGGAAACCGACAAAGACCACAGACGAGCGGGCTAGTTAAATATGCCCCCCCCCCCCACCGGGCTCCTACCATAAATTCAGGCCACCATACTGGCCTTCTTAGGCTTCATGCACACGAGACGTCGGTGCAAACTCTGCTGAACATGTTTTACCGCATTTGCGTCTAGAAAGCGCCTGCAGAGCAGAGAATGACATTTTGCGACCCAACTTTGGGGCCCCGTATCTCAGGGCCACTTGGTGCTAGGAACCCCAAATTTGGTGTGCAAACACAGTGGAACTAACTCTACAACTACATATCCAAAGCTGGAGTTCCTAGCACCAAGTGGCCCCGAGATATGGGGCCCCAAATTCGCGTCACAAAATGTCAAGCACTTTTCTGCAGCAGAGAATGACATTTTGCTATACATACATACATACATACATATATATATATATATATATATATATATATATATATATATATATCTATATATATATATATATATATCTATATCTATATATATATATATATATAGATATAGATATAGATATATCTATATATATATATATCTATATCTATATCTATATCTATATCTATATCTATATATATATATAGATATAGATATATCTATATATATATATATATATATAGATATAGATATATCTATATATATATATATATATATAGATATAGATATATCTATATATATATATATATATATATATAGATATAGATATATCTATATATATATATCCATATTTTTTGCTAGAAAATTACTTAGAACCACCAAACATTTATATATATATAATGTTTGGTGGTTCCAAGTAATTTTCTAGCAAAAAATACGGATTTTAACTTGTAAACAAGTGTCAGAAAAAGGCTTAGGCATGAAGGGGTTAATATTCTCCTTTCTATATGTATTAAAAGGCTTTAGAATTAAATATGTATAAAATAAAAGTTGCTTTCGTAGCTAGCAGGGATGAGGGTGGGATGAGGGAGGGATGAGGGTGGGATGAGGGAGGGATGAGGGAGGGATGAGGGTGGGATGCGGGTGGGATGAGGGTGGGATGAGGGAGGGATGAGGGAGGGATGAGGGAGGGATGAGGGTGGGATGCGGGTGGGATGAGGGTGGGATGAGGGAGGGATGAGGGTGGAATGAGGGAGGGATGAGGGTGGGATGTCCCTCCTCTGACTAATGCAGATCTATTTTTTTGTGCACCTCATTTTAAAACATCCCTTGCCCATGCAGAGCAGAGTAAAAAAGGGTCTTATTAAATATTAATAAAATAGATGTGTGCATTCTCTATCGAGCACTCTGCTCGCCCCTCCCCCGCTACTCCTGTAGTGTGCTTTGCGATAGGACCTCTTTAGCAGAAACTTTCGAGGAAATGCTAGTTGACTGGCAGGTATTCTGATTCTGTGGCTTTGACACTTTCAGAGGTATTGAGCCGGAATATGCTAACAGATCAATAAATAAAAAAAAAAAAAAAAAAAAAGACCTGGCTTGTCCCGGGGTCAGTAAAGTATTGAATGCAGAGGATCAGCCTGACAGCCAGGCAGCCAGCATTTTCAGTCTCGAGGTCTGTGTGGTCCCTGAGTGTTTTTCTTTGAATTCCTCCTCCATGCAGATTTCTCCGGCACAGTTGTCAGATGTTTTCCCTCCTGCGGCCTTCTCTTTAATGGAAAACGGTGTCATAATTAATTTTCCCCTCATAGCGGCTGCAATCTTCCACCAACATGGTGCAGACAGATTACACGTGGATCAGACCTGAAGCCCGTGTCTGGCCGGGGAGATTCAATTAGCAATGAGTGGGGGAAATTGGATACGCTGAAATGCACCTGGCAGCAGAATTGGAGGCGGTCGCGGTGTTAAATCGGTGGAGATGGACCACATAAAGTGACGCAGACAGTTCCCGTAAAAAAAAAAAAAAAAGTTGACGAAAGTTGCAGATTGCCCGACTCCTTCGGGGGGCGCCGTACTCGCACTGTGTGAGATTTTAAAGGTTTTCAAAAATCGCACACAAGCTTTAACATAGAAATGTCACACAGTCATTTACAATCCTATTAAATCTGCAGATATCATTGGAACAATCCCTGGTGATCCTGCCATGAAGGTTCTTCATCAGGCGCTTCCTGTTATAGGGGGACTACGTTCTGTCCCTGCTCCTGTGTAAATAGCTAAAGTAGGGACACCAGACAGATCAACCACATCCGCTGGTAACCTAACAGAGGCTTCAGCTACAGTCCCTGCATCTTGGCCACCCCCCCCCCCCCCAACACATGTCACCCTGACTGGCCTTAGTCATATAGCATAAGGGGGTATGCCGACCACCAGCTTAAAGGGGGACTGCCACCCCCCAGGAAAAAGGGGGACTGCCCCCCCCCAGGAAAAAGGGGGACTGCCACCCCCCAGGAAAAAGGGGGACTGCCCCCCCCCAGGAAAAAGGGGGACTGCCACCCCCCAGGAAAAAGGGGGACTGCCACCCCCCAGGAAAAAGGGGGACTGCCACCCCCCAGGAAAAAGGGGGACTGCCACCCCCCAGGAAAAAGGGGGACTGCCACCCCCCAGGAAAAAGGGGGACTGCCTGTCAGCAGCAAAAGGGGGTAGGTCGACTTCCAGGGTAAGAGGGACACGCTGACCACCAGGTTAAAGGGACTAGGTGACTACCAGAGTAAAATTTAAGGGGGCACACCAGCCACCAGCACAATGGGGCACACCAGCACAAGGGGGCACACCAGCACAAGGGGGCACACCAGCAAAAGGAGGCGCTCCTACCACCAGCACAAGGGGGCATGCTGAACACAAGCAAAAGAGGGCGATTCAACCATCAGCATGTAGAGGCACCTTGACCATCAATGTAAAGGGGCACACCAGCCACCATGCACAAGGGGGCATGCTGACCACCAGTATAAGATGGCACACCAACCACCACTATAAGGAGGCACACCAACCGCCACTATAAGGGGGCATACCAACCACCACTATAAGGGGGCACTCCTACCACCAGCACAAGGGAGCATACTGAACACAAGAAAAAGAGGGCGATTCAACCATCAGCATGTAGAGGCACATTGACCATCAGTGTAAAGGGGCACACCAGAACAAGGGGGCATGCTGAACACAAGCAAAAGAGGGTGCACCAACCATCAGCAAATAGAGGCACATTGACCACCAGTATAAGAAGGAGCACCAGCCACTATGCACAAGGGGGCATGCTGTCCCCCATGGTAAGGGGGCATACCGACCACCAGGGTAAGGGGGCACACCAACCACCACTATAAGGGGGCACTCCAACCACCACTATAAGGGGGAACATCAACCACCACTATAAGGGGGAACACCAACCACCACTATAAGGGGGAACACCAACCACCACTATAAGGGGGCACTCCAACCACCACTATAAGGGGGAACATCAACCACCACTATAAGGGGGAACACCAACCACCACTATAAGGGGGAACACCAACCACCACTATAAGGGGGAACATCAACCACCACTATAAGGGGGAACACCAACCACCACTATAAGGGGGAACACCAACCACCACTATAAGGGGGAACACCAACCACCACTATATGGGGGAACACCAACCACCACTATATGGGGGAACACCAACCACCACTATATGGGGGAACACCAACCACTAGTATAAGGGAGCATACTGCACACAAGAAAAAGAGGGCGATTCAACCATCAGCATATAGAGACACAAGGATCACAAGTGTAAGGGGCCAGTGTAAGGGGGCACACCAGCATAGAGGGGTATGCTGAACACCAGCAAAAGAGGGTGCACCAACTATCAGCATATAGAAGGCACATTTACTACCAGTGTAAGGAGGTGCACCAGCCACCATGCACAAGGGGGCATGCTGTTCACCAGCATAGAGGGGCACACCAACCACAGCATAAGGGGTAATGCGGAACACAAAGCAAAAAAGGCAGCGCCAACCACCATTGTATAGAGGCACATTGACCACCAGTGTAAGGGGGTGCACTGGCTACCAGCATAATGAGACATGCTGACCACTAGGAGGCACCCCTGACCACTGGCTTAAAGGGATGTGCCAACCAGCAGCAAAAAAGGCGGCATTCTGACCACCAGTTAAAAAGGGAAATGCTGACCACCAGAGTAATTACATAGTCCTGCCCCTGCACTGTATACACTGCATAATCCTAGAACCTATAATTACAATTTTTTTTCTTCTAGTTTTTATTTTTATTTTTTTACTGTTTGTGGCATAGAAGTTTTTTCAGATAGTTTTCCAGGCCCTGATCCCACTAAGATTGAGAATCCCTGCCTTAGATGATCTCACGCTGCAAATACCCAACAGATGATCAAGGACCCAGGAAGAATATTGCTATTTTTCCAGAAGGGATTCAAGACAAAAAGGTAAATCTTTAAGGGTCCCCATAAGATGGGAAAACTTACATTTTTTTAAATTAATGTCCACTGCAAGGCTGCATTCACACCTGAGTGTAGCGTCTTTGACCGCTTTCCCGGCTTTTTCGGCGCGTTTTTGCATGCATGTATGCAGCGTTTTTGGGCTTTGGCATTTTTTATTATCCAATAGAGAAAACCATTATCTGTTGCATCATTTGTTGCTAGGTATTTCAGCTTTTTTTCCATTAGCTTTTATTTCTTCTTTTATTATTATTCATTTATTATAATGTTTTTTTTGTTTCGGGTAAGGGGTTCAAGTTTAGTTTAGGTTAGGATTATGAGTTGGGGTTAGGGTTATTATTATTTTATTTATTTTTTATTTTATTTTGGGGTTAGGGTTATTTATTTATTTATGTATTATTTTATTTATTATTATTATACGAATAATAATCAATGAATAAATAAATGTAAAATAAACAAATAAAAATCATAAATAATAAATTCAATAAATTAATACTAAGTAACAATAAATAATTAACTCTTAACTTTAACCCTTACCCCTTAAAAAATGAAGTAATAAATAAACACCCTAACACAAAAAAAAAAAAATTATTATTAAGAATGTATTTTTTTTGTTCGAGTTTGGGTGTTGTTATTTTATTATTATTATTATTAATAATAATAATAATAATACTACATTTAATATTTTTTAAGGTTAGAGGTTATTAATGTATTACTTATTATCCTACTTATTTATGAAGATTTTTAGTTATTTGTGTATTTATTTTACATTTATTTATTCATATATGATTACTATTTTATTTTTTTAACTTTTTTTTATTGGAGCAGAAAATCGAGCAAAAATGCACGAATGTCACGTTTCCATTCATTTCCATGGGAATACAAACACGCCAAAAACGCCCAAATCTGCCCGATTCGAGCGACAAAATAAAAAAGCTTCAGAACTTGTTTGATCTTCAGGCCTTTTGGAGTGGAGATGTGAACCATCTCCATAGAGAATCATTGATTTTTTTTTCACCTTCAGCGTTTTGGAGGTGTGAATGGGACCTAAACCTTTACTGCGCTGCCTTGCCACCTCCATCTGACCGCAGGACCCCCTGAAAATAAAAAATAAAAAAGGCTTTGTGTAAAGTTCTGGGCTGGTCTAGGTAAATGTGGAGTTTCCCTTCAAGCCATAATGTAATGAAGCACTGTAAGCAGATGTAATATGGAGCGACTATGGGAAGGACGAATAAACATCACCCCCAGAGACACTTCATATATGGATACTTATGTATCAGATTTCTTGGACTCAGATATAAAATAAAGTTTACATTTTTACTTCCCGCTTGCCATATTCAGAACGCTATGATCAGATACGGTTGTCACCTATAAAATTACCGTTCATCAGCATTTCGGCGTCCTTGATCAATGTTTATAGGAAAACAATCAGCGGGTGATATTTTTTGCTCTCCTTGAAATTGATCCCAGATCGAGCAGTGGAGGGTTGAGCGTTAGGTTGGCTCTGATCCGGTCTGAACTGGATTATATGCTGATCCGCTGTCTTTGACCTTTTTTCGCTGCCAGTGCCCTTCTTTTTTTTTTTTGCTTTGCGCACATTTAAAAGAATCATTTTAGGCCTGAAGATTACTTAAAACACCCAAAACAAAGCAGAGACCCTGGAGAATAAAACGGTGGTTGTTCCAACTTTTATTTGTTACAATATAAAAAAAAGATAAAAGGTTGTGCCAAGTAAATAGATACCCATCATGTCAGGCCTTGGCCGCATCGTTAAGGGCGGAGTCACACTATTGCGATATTACAGGGTAAGGCCTCTTTCACGTGATCTTTTTTTTGACAGCGCGATTTTCTGTGTGTCACATAGGGCAGCCCACTCAGTTGCTCCTTTTCAGGCGACAAGCCTCGGCCGATTTTAAGAATTGCAGCAGCATCACATCGCGTTTGGGGTGCCATTGAAGGATAACTTCACCCAGAGGCAGCCAGTCCATTAGGGGCGGCGCCCCCCCCCCCCATTCATGCGCCTGGCCCCCTAATCTACGTGCAGGGTGCCGGACACATTGGTTTCCAATGAGGGGGATTTTTTTTTTTTTTTTGAAGCACGTGATTAGAGCCTGAGGCTCTAATAGGCTTCAAAAAAAGGATGGGCTCGGGACGCAGAGCATTGTGCCCTGAGCCCACCCAGTTGTGTGACAATAGCGAATGAATATTCACTATTGTCACATGGATTCTTCTCCTGGCCAATTAGGAAGTGGGTCCTGAGACCCGTTTCTAGATTGGCCAAAAGGAGAAGCCATCCTATTGGCCAAGGTGGAGGAAGGAGGAGGGAGGAGGAAGAAGAGGAGGAGGAAGGAGAAGGAGGAGGGGTGGCTTTCGTGATGC
Organism: Lithobates septentrionalis; assembly: GCA_037952835.1. Taxonomy (NCBI): domain Eukaryota; kingdom Metazoa; phylum Chordata; class Amphibia; order Anura; family Ranidae; genus Lithobates; species Lithobates septentrionalis. The sequence continues at coordinate 135,964 of JBBDGP010002593.1, read as the reverse complement.
CGAGGAGACGCAGGGGAAGCCAGACCGATGGAGGGAAGACATGGGGGAGATTGAAGGGGGAAGCTGCCGCCTCCACATGTCAGTTCAGGGGCAGCACAGGGTGAGTGACCCAGTGACCTGGGGGGGGGGGGTGGGGGGGGGTGTGGGAACGGTGCGTGGTGTGGGCTTCAGCGACAGGGGGATGGGGTTCGTGGTCAGGTCCATCTGACGCCCCTCCCCGACTGATGAAGCACCAGCCGCCACCAACGTCACGCAAGCATGTGCCGCAGGTTGTGCTGCGACTGCCATGCGACTTAGAATCGAGGGCGGAATCACCCGACAGCAATTCCAAATCATGAAGTGTGGGTGGAGCCTTCAAGACAAATGTAACCGCAATGCACGGGTATTCATGGTGGTATGCATGCTTCCACATCACAAGGCACACACCTGCACTATAGTGCCCCACAATATGCACTGTGGTGCGCTGCAATGTCAAAAAATTCATTACAGCTCAAATGAATGAGCAACCTGTTGCAATGCACAAAAAACGCACCGAAAATTTGCAATCCAACAATGTCATTTGACCTTAGGAAGGAGAGCAGAACTGGAGAAAAGGGGCGGCTGCGGAGGACAGGTCATCAATGCTGAAACCGCCCAGGAGGAGGAAGGCAGGACTGTGCATGAAGATCAATTTTACTTTAATTAAATCCTTTCCTGGAAAAACTAGAATGATTAACTGCTGGGGGGGGGGGGGGGGCACATTGGGCTTTTGTGGCCAGCCTGGAGTTAGGCTTTAAAGTAACATGTTAGGTTAGGATTGAGGTCCTGTGCACGGCCCTTACAACCGGCTTACATAAGTGATGATAAAGGCTCCATTAATCCCGGCCTGGGGTTCAACTCACAAACACAACCTAAATTTAGCAGCAACTGTACATCAAAAATAACTACTTATTAAGTATCATGGGATTATCATGTGCAGTTCATTCCGCTGCAGTAACAGGCACAGATACAATGTGGAGAGAGCACCCTCCCTCCACGGCACATGCCAACCATCTACTGACTGGTGCCCCGGGTCCTGATGCCATGTTCCTGTGCGGCCCCACCCCCCCGTTCCCTGTGGTTGTCCAACCGGGCGCTATGTGAGCATTAGAAGGGCGGCCTTAAGCTGCCCATACACCATACAATTTTCTTATTCAATTTTCTCAAGATTTACCTTCAACTATGTAGTGCAAGAGCCTGCCTGATTTCATACACATTTTAAAGCGTTTAGGTTCGACCTCCTATTATATGGTTTTGGTAAATCTAAAAGGAAAGTTGTACAAGAAAATTGTATAATGTATGGCCAGCCTTAGACAGCGCACAGCCCGTCATGCTGCTCCTCTCCAGAACCGCCACCACCACACTTTCCTGCCAGCAACAGTGGCTAAAGGGACAGTCTACCATTTCCCCAGTCATAGGTGTGCGTTTACTTTGTGTATGTGTGCGTGTGTGTATATACCTATACACACACACACACACAGACTGAGTGCGTAGGTGGTACTACCGTACTATGCAAAAAGGGACGGTGGTGAAAAGAATCACAGGTGGCGCTCTGTACTGGGCTGCATATACATCTGTTCTCTGCACTCTGTACAATACATGCTCCCGACCCCTGCACTCTGCACATTACATGCTCCCGACCCCTGCACTCTGCACATTACATGCTCCCCACCCCTGCACTCTGCACATTACATGCTCCCCACCCCTGCACTCTGCACATTACATGCTCCCCACCCCTGCACTCTGTACATTACATGCTCCCGACCCCTGCACTCCGTACATTAGATGCTCCCCACCCCTGCACTCTGTACATTACATGCTCCCCACCCCTGCACTCTGTACATTACATGCTCCCCACCCCTGCACTCCGTACATTACATGCTCCCGACCCCTGCACTCCGTACATTAGATGCTCCCGACCCCTGCACTCTGTACATTACATGCTCCCCACCCCTGCACTCTGTACATTACATGCTCCCCACCCCTGCACTCTGTACATTACATGCTCCCCGCCCCTGCACTCTGTACATTACATGCTCCCCGCCCCTGCACTCTGTACATTACATGCTCCCCACCCCTGCACTCCGTACATTACATGCTCCCCACCCCTGCACTCTGTACATTACATGCTCCCCACCCTTGCACTCTGTACATTACATGCTCCCGACCCCTGCACCCTGTACAATACATGCTCCAGACCCCTGCACCCTGTACAATACATGCTCCAGACCCCTGCACTCTGCACTCTGTACATTACATGCTCCAGACGCCTGCACTCTGTACATTACATGCTCCCGACCCCTGCACATTACATGCTCCTGACCCCTGCACTCTGTACATTACATACAACTGACCCCTGTGTGACGGAATGTCTCACACTCCGCTTCAATGCTTCCATCAGTATATCGCTTCCTAAGCTTTGCAACACGAGACCAATGAATCCGACTATAGTAACCCCAAGAACCAGGCAACACCAGTTTTGGAGTACACCAGAAATAGAACTGTTTATTAAAACAAAGGCACACAGATATACACTCATGGGACAATCCCCCCTCCTTTGCATAATGACACAAGGAAGGGGCAACAAGAGACACACAAGTGTATTCAAACTTCTCATCAGTAGACTGTCCTATTAACAGGGAGAGCTGTTGGGGGAATTCCCTCCTCCCCCCTCACAGCTAATCCACATTCACATCCCATAATACTTTTCTCCCAAGGCAGATAGACACAATAGAACAATGGGATACAGGTACTTAAACACAAAGCAACCCCCACCCCACTTCAAACCATCTTAGCAATGGTCTCTGATGAAAGGGGGACTTTATCTTCATATATTCTTGAGATCAGACTGGGGTTCTCGGTCACCTTGTGCCCCTAATAGACACAGGGTTACTTACACATAGGAAGGGGCCAGGGGGACCTGGACAAGGAGTTTCCAGAGCTCTCCAAGAGAAGCTGGGTTCCACAAGCCCGTCACACCCTGCACTCTGTACATTACATACATATTGCAAAAGGGAATGGTGGTGAAATGAATCACAGCTGGTGATGTGGCTGCATATATTTCTGACTTCTGCACTCAATAGGTTACATACTGCTGACCCCTGCACTATATTCATTACATACACCTGGTCCCTGCACTATGTACATTACGTATATATTTAAAAAGGGGATGATGATGAAATTCAGTAAGGGTAAACCAACCCACCCCCTCTCCGGTTGCTCGGTCTGTCAAACCTGACACCCCCCCCTTGTCGCTCGCAAGTTTGTCCATCAATCACGCACTGCACCCCGAGCCCACCCTTTTCTGAAGCCCATTTGATCCTTAGGCTCTAATCACGTACTTAAAAAAGAACAAAAACACATTTAAATACATGCGTCCGGCGCCCTTCATGTAGATTAGGGGGGCGGCACCCCTGTGCCCCTAATGGAGCGGCCGCCACTGGTGAAATCATAGGTGGGGCTGCATATACCTCTGACCCCTGAACTCTGTACATTACATACACCTAATCCCTGCACTCTGTACATTACATGCTCCTTGACCCCTGCACTCTGTACATTACATGCTCCCGACCCCTGCACTCTGTACATTACATGCTCCCGACCCCTGCACTCTGTACATTACATGCTCCCGACCCCTGCACTCTGTACATTACATGCTCCCGACCCCTGCACTCTGTACATTACATGCTCCCGACCCCTGCACTCTGTACATTACATGCTCCAGACCCCTGCACTCTGTACATTACATGCTCCAGACCCCTGCACTCTGTACATTACATGCTCCAGACCCCTGCACTCTGTACATTACATGCTCCAGACCCCTGCACTCTGTACATTACATGCTCCAGCCTCCAGACCCCTGCACTCTGTACATTACATGCTCCAGACCCCTGCACTCTGTACATTACATGCTCCAGACCCCTGCACTCTGTACATTACATGCTCCAGACCCCTGCACTATGTACATTACAAGCTCCCGACCCCTGCACTCTGTACATTACAAGCTCCCGACCCCTGCACTCTGTACATTACAAGCTCCCGACCCCTGCACTCTGTACATGACATGCTCCTGACCCCTGCACTCTGTACATTACATACTCCCGACCCCTGCACTCTGTACATTACATACTCCTGACCCCTGCACTCTGTACATTACATACTCCTGACCCCTGCACTCTGTACATTACATACACCTGACCCCTACACTATGTACATTACATACTCCTGACCCCTGCACTCTGCAAAAGGGAATGATGAAAGGAGTCACAGGTGGTGCTGTGGCTGCATATACTTCTGACTTCTGTATGTTACATACTTCTGACCGTTGCATCTTTATTACACACTCCTAGCCCCTGCACTCTGTACATTATGTACATATTGCAAAAGGAGATGGTGGTAAAATGAATCATAGGTGGTGCTATGTGCTAGGTTGCATATACTTCGGACTTCTGCACTCTGTACATTACATACGCCAGACACCTGCACTCTGTACATTACATAATTCTGACCCCTGCATTCTCCAGTTCCAGAACAAGTGCAATTTTGCCACAGCGTGCTGTGTGCACCTTCTCATTTTTTTCCTCTGGTTGTCTCCATATCTTCTAATATGACAGAGCTGAAACCTCCAGGGAAAAATGTATCTATGCCCCTGCCATAGCGCAACATGGGCACCTCTATTGGCCGCGGAGGAGCACTGCATTTAGGAGTGCAACTAAAGTGCACCAGGGCTAAAAATTTGGGGAAAATCCAGAATTTCGAGCTGCCAGCAAAACAGGAAGAGAGGGGAGATCTTCCAAAGGAAAGGGAGGGATTTCCTCTCACTTCCTGTTGTGTCTACAGGACAGGAAGTGAAGGGGAATCTCCCCAATGGCACACAGATGACAAAAAAAAAAAAAAAATCACAACAGGGGTTATAACTATTAGATACTTTATCCCCAAAAAAAAAAGGTTTTGGCTTTGGATAGAGTAGAACCTCTAACGCAACCGATAACAAAATATGCCAAAACATAAGAGCAGGCTGGCCGCCAATGTGTACTGAGCGTCACTCAACCCTTTTCCAAGGGTTAGGACGCACAATAATGATATTCAGTGGTGAAGGCCCCGCCCAGTGACACACGGCGGGCAGCGCCCTTTCTGGAGGTGCCCCCCGGCGCTCTAATCAGTTAATTGATAATCTAAGTGATGTATTACCAGCTAAAGGTTTTATGTGCAATCAATACGTTTCAAGGCTCCTCGCCCAGATGGTCCTCGCCGAGTTCCCCGGGAGGCGAGGGCACGCGGGGGGCTCAATTAGCGCAATAACGGCTTGCGATGCGCGGCCCTGGGGGTGACACAATCCACTCAGAGGAACATGGGAGAGCCCAGGACACAGATGGGGCCCAAGAACAAATCTCATTTATTTTCCTCTAACCGCATCCCAGGAAAAATAACGATGGGGTGGGAGGTATGAAATCAGATTGTTTGCTTTATAGGTACAAATGCCATCTGTAGATTACGTGGCCATAAACCTGGATATACTACAAGGCAAAGAACATTTAAGATATAATATAGATTTTTTTTTTTTAAACGTATACACTCACGGCCACTTTATTAGGTACACCTGTTCACTTGCTTGGCAACACAAATTGCTAATCAGCCAATCACATGGCAGCAACTCAATGCATTTAGGCATCTAGATGTCTTACCACATGCAGCTACAGGCCACGCCCCCTAACTTTCATACACTTTAAGCATGAAGCATGTATATGTCACAAGTAAATATGGCCGCCCTTACTGACATACTACCTGTGATGATCCTCGTTCACTTAGGCTGGCCATACACTATACAAACTGATTGTACAATCTCCTTCAGAGTTACCAAAACTTTGCCTTTCTTCTACATAGTTTTTAGTAGTAGACCTAAAGGAGATTGTACAATCCAATTGTATAGAGTATGAACAGCTTTAGATGGATAGACCTCTATAATCTGCACTCTGCTTGATACACTGTAATATGACAGATTTTATACTTTGTATCCTAATAGATTTTATACTTTGTATCCCAATAGATTTTATACTTTGTATCCCAATAGGATTTTATACATTTTAATATCATAAATGTTATACTTTGAATCCTAATAGATTTTATACATTTTATTATAATAAACGTTATACTTAGTATCTTTAATAGATTTTATACTTTGTATCATAATATTTATACTTTGCATCATAATAGATTTTATACATATTATAATAAATGTTATACTTTGTATCCTAATAGATTTTATTACAAAAAGGCCTCATACACACAGACGTTTTTAAAAAACGGGCTGTAAAGCTAGTAACAACGCCTGTAAAAAAAAAAAAATCAGCGTTAAAAACGTGACTTTATTAGCGCTTTGATTTGGCGTCAATTCGTGTTTAACGTAGTTTGTAAGCGTTAACGCTAAGGCGCGTTTTTATAATAAAAAAAACATTCCTCTGCTATTTTCCACTCCCAAATTACCCACATAAACATTTTTACAGTTTAAAAACGCTAAAAAACGTTGGTATAGTGCTAGTGCGCGTTTTTGAGCTTTTTTTCTGCGTCGGCGTCAAAACAGCTCTAGCGCTGGAGCCTCAGAACGCGCTGGTCCTTGTTTTTTTTTGAAGCTTAAAAACGACCATGCCTGTTACTGCTCAAAAACGCCATGGTGTGTGCCTATTGAATAACATGGAGTGGCGTTCTTAAGCAGCAAAAAAAGCTAAAAAAACCCAACTGTTAAAACGTCCGTGTGTATGAGGCCTAACATGTTATAATTTGTATCAAAAAATAATTTATACATTATAAAAGATTTTATACTTTGTATCATAATTATTATTATCATACAAAATTTATATAGCGTCAACAGTTTGCGCAGCGCTTTACAATGTAAAGGGAGACAATACACCAACAGTACAATTCAAAACAAGAGGGTTAGAGGAGCCCTGCTCCTGCGAGCTTACAATTTAAGAGGGAGGGGCTGGGGAAACAAAAGGGTGGGGACTGTGAGGGATGAACTGATGAGGGGAGTAGAAGATTCAGTGGTTAGCTGGAGGCAGGATAAGCCTCCCTGAAGAGATGAGTTTTCAGGGATCGCCTAAAAGTGGACAGAGTAGGAGATAACCGGACAGATTGGGGTAGGGAGTTCCAGAGGATGGGAGAGGCTCTGGAGAAGTCCTGGAGACGAGAATGGGAGGAGGAAACAAGGGAGCTAGAGGGAGCAGAAGGTCTTGGGAGGAGCGGAGAGGACGGTTTGTATAATAATAACAAAATAGATTTTATACATTATATTATAATAGATTTTAAACTTTGTATCCTAAAAGATAACATTTATTGGGGTACAACAATAATCAGCGTTACATTACAGTGGAACCTCGGATTGCAAGTAATGCTGTTTATGTGTGTTTCGCAATATGAGCTATTTTTAAAAAAAATTCTGACTCGCTTTGCAGGATTTAAGCTGCTGGGGTGTGTAGTACCGCATTTGGCCAGAGATGCGGGGGGCACCGGTGACGCTCGGAGACACTCGGCTCCTGAGCTTCACCTCTGGCCACAAGCGGTACTGCAGACAAGCAGTGGCAGTGGAACGGATTATCTGAGTTTCCATTATTTCCTATGGGGAAACTCGCTTTAATATACAAGTGCTTTGGATTACAAGCATTCTTCTGGAACAAATTATGCTCGTCATCCAAGGTATTATAGTATAATACATGTTGTACTTTGCATCCTAATAAATGTTATACTTTGTATCCTAATAGATTTTTTACATTTTATTATAATAAATGTTATACCTTGTACCCCAATAAATGTTATACCTTGTACCCTAATAAATGTTATACCTTGTACCCTAATAAATGTTATACCTTGTACCCCAATAAATGTTATACCTTGTATCCTAATAAATGTTATTCCTTGTACCCCAATAAATGTTATACCTTGTACCCCAATAAATGTTATACCTTGTACCCCAATAAATGTTATACCTTGTACCCCAATAAATGTTATACCTTGTATCCTAATAAATGTTATACCTTGTATCCTAATAAATGTTATACCTTGTATCCTAATAAATGTTATACTTTGTACCCCAATAAATGTTATACCTTGTACCCCAATAAATGTTATACCTTGTACCCCAATAAATGTTATACCTTGTATCCTAATAAATGTTATACCTTGTATCCTAATAAATGTTATACCTTGTATCCTAATAAATGTTATGTAGGATAAAAAGATTTCGCGCAATATTAAATAGGAATATGGTGAATAGACAAGAATAAATAAGAATAAATAGTAGATGTGTACCATTAATGTGCAAGTCACATGGTAAAGTGAATTGTGACAATGGTGTTGTTGATAAATAGCTAGTGGCTGCTAAGGATGCAGATCTCAATAGCGCGGCGTCTAGCTGAAAAAATTATCCATAAGTGGTAGGTGTATCATAAATGTGCAAAAATCGCATAAAAAGTAAACAGTGACAATAGTAGTGTTAGTAGTGGGCTAATTGGTGCCTCGAATACTAATCTCAATACGTGGCGTCTTTCTAGGAATAATAACCATACATATTAAAAAAATCGCATGAAGGTCATAAATGAAAATAGAAGTAAAAGAAAATAACAAAGATAAAAATAACATGTGCAATTCTAAAGTGCTGGTGCAGGTGTGTTTACAATATCACACTTAGGACATCACTCAGTGTTCATAAGATCTATATAGTGGGTAGCAGATCATAAGCACTCAATAAGCATGAATAGTGCTACTGGGAGATAGTGGGTTAATGAGAAAAGTCTATGAATGGATGCCGTTTTCCTGTTCAATTAAGGATGCATGAGGTGGATAGGGTGTATAATCCTATTGCTGTTGGATCCTCTAATGGTCTCTTAGGACCCTCACCTTCATAGTGTAGAAAAGACGGCATTCAGCAGTGCAGCATGGGTGGTTCTGGCAGCTGTCACCTAAGTCTCTGCTTTCTCTGTGTTAGGTCCTTAATCCTTCTCTCCCTGTATCTCCAGAGTGGCTCTCTCAGAAATGGGGGAGATAAAACAGAGATTGGGGAGGGGGAGAGAGAATGGAGGCTCCACTAGTGTATTAAAGCTTTTTCTTAAACCGGGATATTTATTAAAAGGTAGTGCTCTTACATTTATAAAACATATAGCAGGCAGAGTAATTGTAATAAAAGCTGTGGCGTCCTGAGCGCCCTCTCACTTGTGCTTCAAAATGTGTTGTACCGCTCAGCCAATCCCTACGCGTTACGACACCGTCACGTGCCTTCATCTGGGGAGTCCCCAGATGAAGGCACGTGACGGTGTCGTAACGCGTAGGGATTGGCTGAGCGGTACAACACATTTTGAAGCACAAGTGAGAGGGCGCTCAGGACGCCACAGCTTTTATTACAATTACTCTGCCTGCTATATGTTTTATAAATGTAAGAGCACTACCTTTTAATAAATATCCCGGTTTAAGAAAAAGCTTTAATACACTAGTGGAGCCTCCATTCTCTCTCCCCCTCCCCAATCTCTGTTTTATCTCCCCCATTTCTGAGAGAGCCACTCTGGAGATACAGGGAGAGAAGGATTAAGGACCTAACACAGAGAAAGCAGAGACTTCGGTGACAGCTGCCAGAACCACGCATGCTGCACTGCTGAATGCCGTCTTTTCTACACTATGAAGGTGAGGGTCCTAAGAGACCATTAGAGGATCCAACAGCAATAGGATTATACACCCTATCCACCTCATGCATCCTTAATTGAACAGGAAAACGGCATCCATTCATAGACTTTTCTCATTAACCCACTATCTCCCAGTAGCACTATTCATGCTTATTGAGTGCTTATGATCTGCTACCCACTATATAGATCTTATGAACACTGAGTGATGTCCTAAGTGTGATATTGTAAACACACCTGCACCAGCACTTTAGAATTGCACATGTTATTTTTATCTTTGTTATTTTCTTTTACTTCTATTTTCATTTATGACCTTCATGCGATTTTTTTAATATGTATGGTTATTATTCCTAGAAAGACGCCACGTATTGAGATTAGTATTCGAGGCACCAATTAGCCCACTACTAACACTACTATTGTCACTGTTTACTTTTTATGCGATTTTTGCACATTTATGATACACCTACCACTTATGGATAATTTTTTCAGCTAGACGCCACGCTATTGAGATCTGCATCCTTAGCAGCCACTAGCTATTTATCAACAACATTATTGTCACAATTCACTTTACCATGTGACTTGCACATTAATGGTACACATCTACTATTTATTCTTATTTATTCTTGTCTATTCACCATATTCCTATTTAATATTGCGCGAAATCTTTTTATCCTACATTCTTATTAAGTGTTGTGTGAAAACACCTTAATTTTGCTGCAATATTATTGGTCACTTTTATTCGTCTATTTGTGGCACTCTGCCACTTATTTTATTTATTTATCCCCACATTCGACCAGCGCAAGGGACACCATTACACTAATAAATGTTATACCTTGTATCCTAATAAATGTTATACCTTGTATCCTAATAAATGTTATACCTTGTATCCTAATAAATGTTATACCTTGTACCCTAATAAATGTTATACTTTGTATCAAAATAGATTTTATACATTATAATAGATTTTATACATTATAATAGATTTTATACATTGTATTATAAAAAAGATTGTATACAATTTTTAAAAATTGATTTTCTGCATTGTAATAGAACAAATGTTATATATTGCAACATATTGTATACATTATATCCATAATGGATTTTATGCCTTGCGGTGACAAATTTTCTACCTTGTACTATAACAGATGGGCGTCCCGCTCGGATGATGATACGCAGTCAAGTACCATCAAGGACAAGTAAGTGGACATTGTGAATTAAATGGACACGTCGTAATCTATTTAAAATCCCCCAGAGAGATTCCCGAGAAGACAAAGTGAATCTCCGCTATTAGACGCTGACCCTGCAACACCGCGGGATGCTGCACAAAGAGCCGCGGCACTCCGGGGGGGGGGGGGGGCGTGAACAAAAAGGGACCATCAGCGGGATGTCAGAGCAGGAGAGCCATTAATAGCGACACGCCGTCCTTTCTCTCCGGAAAGTATAAATCACAGATCCTTCCCAAACACTAAATACATCTCATGGAGACTCGCCCTCATTTCAAGATGGATTCTGACACGTATTATTTATTACTTATACCTGATTCTTAGTAAAAATTTCCCTCCACATATCACCAATCTTTGAATTTACCTGCAGACATGGCTCCTCCTCCCTGCTGTGAGCTGCACTGTGCAGTCACTATGGAGTTTGTGTCATTCCAGGTGTATTTTTTTTTTATTCTCTACTGATCACCCCCCATCAATCAACCAAAAAAAAAATCCATAAACCTGCTTATTCATAAATCGGGGGGAATTCAATAAAGCCCTAGAGACACTTTTCTGGCAGAATGGCCCTTTCTGTAGCTTTGTTGACATGTGCGGCAGATTCAGGTAAACCCTTGAAAGTGCAACTTTCACAAAGTAGAAATACTTCTGTACCAAATGCAAAAATAATTACTTCCAGATAGTAGATAATGAAGCTGAAGGCAATTATACTAACTTCAAATTGGTGTACAGAGACATTCAGAGTGCCCGTCTCTGTATGCTGTGTATTTTTATATTTGCCGCCGCCGCCACCTCTACTTCTCCTCCTCACCTTGGACCTTTACTCTAGAGAAAACTTATCGCTCGTCCTCCCTCTGCTAAAACATATGCACATTTTTTAAAATTTATTAACACTGAGCAGGTATCTTTTTTGATAGGTTCCCAATCCCACTTTCTTACTTCTCGTCTAAGCAAGAAAGACGTCCGCCTGGGACCACCCGCTGCGGAGACCAGCCCCAAGTCCCAGGAAGATGTAGGGACCAGCGCCCCGTCCCAGGAGGCTGCAGGGACCAGCGCCCCGTCCCAGGAGGCTGCAGGGACCAGCGTCCCGTCCCAGGAGGCTGCAGGGACCAGCGCCCCGTCCCAGGAGGCTGCAGGGACCAGCGCCCCGTCCCAGGAGGCTGCAGGGACCAGCGCCCCGTCCCAGGAGGCTGCAGGGACCAGCGCCCCGTCCCAGGAGGCTGCAGGGACCAGCGCCCCGTCCCAGGAGGCTGCAGGGACCAGCGCCCCGTCCCAGGAGGCTGCAGGGACCAGCGCCCCGTCCCAGGAGGCTGCAGGGACCAGCGCCCCGTCCCAGGAGGCTGCAGGGACCAGCGCCCCGTCCCAGGAGGCTGCAGGGACCAGCGCCCCGTCCCAGGAGGCAGCAGGGACCAGCGCCCCGTCCCAGGAGGCAGCAGGGACCAGCGCCCCGTCCCAGGAGGCAGCAGGGACCAGCGTCCCGTCCCAGGAGGCTGCAGGGACCAGCGCCCCGTCCCAGGAGGCTGCAGGGACCAGCGCCCCGTCCCAGGAGGCTGCAGGGACCAGCGCCCCGTCCCAGGAGGCTGCAGGGACCAGCGCCCCGTCCCAGGAGGCTGCAGGGACCAGCGCCCCGTCCCAGGAGGCTGCAGGGACCAGCGCCCCGTCCCAGGAGGCTGCAGGGACCAGCGCCCCGTCCCAGGAGGCTGCAGGGACCAGCGCCCCGTCCCAGGAGGCTGCAGGGACCAGCGCCCCGTCCCAGGAGGCTGCAGGGACCAGCGCCCCGTCCCAGGAGGCTGCAGGGACCAGCGCCCCGTCCCAGGAGGCTGCAGGGACCAGCGCCCCGTCCCAGGAGGCTGCAGGGACCAGCGCCCCGTCCCAGGAGGCTGCAGGAACCAGCGCCCCGTCCCAGAACCAGCGCCCCGTCCCAGAACCAGCGCCCCGTCCCAGGAGGCTGCAGGGAGCTGGCGTTAACTTTTTAAAAAATGGGGGAAGTTCCTCTTTAAGGAACCCAAGTCATCCAGTTAGGGTATGGATAAACTGACTCCTTCTGACTAAAGTGAAATCTGTTTAGATACAAGGGGCTACCTAACCCTTCATCCTGCACCACCTTACTATAATGCCCCGTACACACGGTCGGATTTTCCGATGGAAAATGTCCGATCAGGGCGTGTTGTCGGAAATTCCGACCGTGTGTGGGCTCCATCGGACATTTTCCATCGGATTTTCCGACACACAAAGTTGGAGAGCAGGAGATAAAATTTTCCGACAACAAAATCCGTTGTCGGAAATTCCGATCGTGTGTACACAAATCCGACGGACAAAGTGCTACGCATGCTCAGAATAAATAAAGAGATGAAAGCTATTGGCTACTGCCCCGTTTATAGTCCCGACGTACGTGTTTTACGTCACCACGTTTAGAACGATCGGATTTTCCGACAACTTTGTGTGACCGTGTGTATGCAAGACAACTTTGAGCCAACATCCGTCGGAAAAAATCCTAGGATTTTGTTGTCGGAATGTCCGAACAAAGTCCGACCGTGTGTACGCCCTATAAGTCTAAAGACGTTGCGTGTCTTCAACAGCCAGATGCTGCAATACTCAGCCAAGTTCAGAAGTCAGTGGGATGCCGCATTCCAAACGCACTTTTCAGACTCTCAGTGGGAGAATGCGTGTATTCTGGCGCACAAACGTTCAATCAGCACGAGACTACAAGAAAATTCATATAAATTACTATCGCAATGGTATGCAACACCAGTAAAAGTGAAAAAAACGGTACCCGATGACATCGGACTTGTGCTGGAGATGCGTGGAGGCAAAAGGGAGACATGCTACATATCTGGAACTGTCCTAAGATAACCTCCCTATTGCATTAAAATCTGTGATTTGATCCTTCACATCACTGGAGACTAAAATTAAGCTTACCCCAGCTTGTTGCCTTCTACACATCTCCAACTCCCCCCCGGGGAGATATAAACGATCCCTGACTAAATATCGCCTAGATGCTGCAAAATCCTTGATATCCAAATACTGGAAACTGTCAAAAGTTCCCTCAGAGAATGGGCTCGTATGGTAAATCATATTTCTGAGTTAGAAGAAACACTATAGCCAATGAAACTTCAAATAAATTCCACAAAACATGGTCTGCTTGGTTTCAGTTCAAATATTGTGATGCATATGACAGCCTGACAACGGGGTGAATGACCTTCAGGACCTAGACTAAGTGAAATCATGCCAGTTTGAACTTTACCATCCATGGTTGAAGGTTCCCTGTTGCATTAACCACTTAAGGACCGAGCCTCTTTTTTTAGATGTGTTGTTTACAAGTTAAAAACATTTTTTTTGCTAGAAAATTACTTAGAACCCCCAAACATTATACATTTTTTTTTCTAACACCCTAGAGAATAAAATGGCTGTCGTTGCAATACTTTCTGTCACACCGTATTTGCGCAGCAGTCTTACCAACGCACTTTTTTGAAAAAATACACATTTTTAAATTAAAAACTAAGACAACAGTAAAGTTAGCCCAATTTTTTTTCACACTTTGAAAGATAATGTTACGCCGAGTAAATTGATACCCAACATGTCACGCTTCAAAATTGCGCTTGCTCGTGGAATAGCGACAAACTTTTACCCTTAAAAAATCTCCATAGGCGACCTTTAAAAAAATCCTACAGGTTGCATGTTTTGAGTTACAGAGGAGGTCTAGGGCTAGAATTATTGCTCTCGCTCTACCGATCGCGGCGATACCTCACATGTGTGGTTTGAACACTGTTTTCATATGCGAGCGCTACTCGCGTATGCGTTCGCTTCTGCACGCGAGCTCGGCGGGACGGGGCGCGTTAAAATTAATTTTTTTTTCTTATTTATTTTACCTTTTATTTTTACACTGTTTTTAAAAAAAAATGGTGTCACTTTTATTTATATTACAAGGAATGTAAACATCCCTTGTAATAGAAAAAAAGCATGACAGGACCTCTTAAATATGAGATCTGGGGTCAAAAAGACCTCAGAGTTCATATTTACACTAAAATGCAAATAAAAAAAAAAAAAAAAAAACTGTCATTTAAAAAAATTATTTAAAAAAAAAATGGCCCTTTAAGAGCTATGGGCAGAAGTGACGTTTTGACGTAGTTTCCGCCCTGCAGTGCCGCCGATAAAAGTGATCTTGCTGCGAATCCGCCTCAGAGACCACTTTTATCTTGTATCCGACCGCTGGCCGAACACGGGGATACTGTGGTTATGGCAGTTAGCTGCTGCTATAACGATATCCGTCCTCAAAGTGTGGCCGTATATCGGTGTTCGGCAAGTGGTTAAAGCGGGGTTCCACCCAAATTTTGAACAATACCTGTATGTATTCTCTTCCTTGCCTAGATGCTGACATGCCGTTTAAAAAAATTTAAATCGCCGTAATTACCTTTTATTTTTCTATTCTTCTTTGCACTTCCTGGTTCTCCTCCCGTGGGAGTAGGCGTGTTTCTAGCCTCTCCCAGACTCCGCACAGTCTCCTGGGAGCTAGTCTCAGGCTTCCCAGGATGCCACTGAGCATGTGCGGGAACGAGCGGTGAATGCTGGGAGCACAGCATTCACCGCATCCAGGAAATAAATGCTTGTGGGCTTCAAATGCCCACAATGAAGATGGAAACCGCCTGCAGTGAACAATATAAGTTATTCTTTCCGACGAAATCTGACACAGGCGGACATATTACACACAATATGTGAGTATGTAATGCTGAGAAGAAAAGTTTGTGAATGAACTAAAAAAAAACAAAAAAAAAAAAAAACGATAGATAGGTGGACCCTCGCTTTAACAAATCCCTACCGGTGACCCCCTTAACGGGTGAATTCTTGTTACCTTCTGTTCCCCCTCCCAGTGAATTATTTTTATTTTTATTTTTTTCTCTCTCTCTCCTTTTCTTATTTTAACAAGAAACTCCACCCCCTGCCTCCGTGTTGGGGTCAGCAGTTGGTTGTACATTTCAAAATCTGTAATTTTTTACATCTATACGAAAAGAATGTGTGTATTTCTTTATTTTTACTTCGATACAATTACATAGGTTGGACTTGGTGGACTTTTTTCGACCTCACCTACTATGTTACTATGTTATGTTACAATTTCTATGTAGTTTGAATTTGTATACAGCTTTGCTGTTATCGAAAACTATGCCAATACTGTATTAGCTTTTATTGTTGCCTTTCCTTGCTCAAGAAAAACTTTTATTGTTAAAAAAAAAAAAAGTCCAAAGATGTCTGCACATTTTATACACAGGAGGAATGGGAAACGTACCACAGCGGAAGATGTGTCAAGTGCCAGAGAAGTCCAGCTCAGCAGCATCGTCATCAACCCGAACAGCAGCATCCTGGGAATAAAAACAGAAAGACTCGGTTGCCATGGAACGCCATTCCAAAATCACTGCACACATTTTATTCATTTCATCTAGCCGTACGAGGCATATTTACTACAAGCAATACTTGTGTCATGGCGAAAAACGGTGGGGAAAAAAAAAAAAATATCACAGTACAGATTCTAACGACCTCCACCTCCACCAACAGGGGCCAACCCTAGGCTGTCTTTTGATGTGTTGTACCTAGCATCCTACTCCTGCAGGTGGCACTATAACCTAGGGGTCAAGATCTACTGCTCCTCACTGCGTTCATCAATAGACAGAATAGAAAACAACTGATTTCGAGTAGTTACGATAGTTGAGCTTGGTACTACAGCCACAACTTTTTTTTTTCCCTAACTTTTGCCTTTTAAGTTTTTTAAATGCTATTTGTGTACCTACTGGGAAGATCCTGTCCTGGTAAATCCACAGAAAGTCAGGTGAATCAAATAAAACCTGACAGGGAGTTGAACCCTTGCCCTACTTCATCAAAAAAAAAAAAAAAAAAATGTTGTTGGGGTTCCATTTTTTAAGACATGCTTTCATGGCTTGTGAAGGAACATGTAAACAAGACCATTCAGGGAAGAGTGACTGGTTCCTTTAAAACCCAAGCCCCAACCACCTTATACTCCCCTTCCTTCTTTCCTTGCAGCAAAATTTATGGCTGGTCTAGGAACTTACGATGTCGCCCTCCTCCATTATATGACCGTGTATATTGGCAATTAGGCTCCAGCACATCATGGAAGAAGGTGACAGGCCCTGAGGAAGTCACGTGATATGACGTAACGCGTAGGACGTAACCGGTAATACTTAGCGCGGACCGGAAGTGACGTAGCGGGGATCGCAACCACGCTGTTTTTACTGTTGTTCGGCGCAACTACTTTTACCTTAATGTAAGCAGCTATTTTTAATAAAATTCTTTGGCTATACGTTATTACCCTATTGCAGTCCCCTCCTTTTTGATTATCCCATATGTGACCCCTCCCCATAGACGGAACAGAATGCCAGCACCGATCGGACCAGGAAGAGCACATCTCCAAAGGATCCATATAGGCACATTTATTGTGTCATCAAGGTGAGAGTTCTGGGAGCCCCTAGTGGGTATCTAACGCCATGAAAGTCACTAGATCTTCTATCAACGCATGTTCACTTTTATCAGTCACACTTTTTTATGCATCTTATGTATTTTACTTGATTGATCAGCACTGAAGTCACGTTTTTATTCACTTATGGACAATCACGTATATATATATTTTTATTAACTGTGGATTATTTAGAGGAATTTTATCACTTGTGCATTTATATATATTATTTATTAGAATTATTTATTTAGAGGTTTTGCGCGGAATCACATACACAATTGATTTTTATTGTGCAATTTTGGAAGAAGGTGACATGTTCTCCTATACCCGGACGTACAGGGTATTTTTTGGCAATTGGGGTGGAAGAAGGAACAGCACAGGAGTGACCTGAAGGCCAATATAAGGTCTACAAGTGGGCTATAAAGAGATCCTGAATATACAAGGTGAAATGTTCTCTCTGATTGACCTAAGGGTTTGTTAAAACATTTGTGAGGGGTTCTCCTTTAACAAGATAATTCCATCATCTAACTGGCTGAATTTGGCTTAATCACGGTCTTCCTTTTCTTCAGGCGGTCCAAGCATTGCATACAACTCTCCCGTCTTATCTCTAGGGCGTGAAGTCCAGCAAACACAGCCCCGGCCCTATCCCACTACTGTATTATTCATGTCCACTGCAGACCTCTGGCTCCTTGGCAATTAGCTTCTATCTCCCGGGCTGGTACCCTCATCTCCATCCCAAACAAGACGATCTGAAATCAATGGGTGTGCCAGGAGGAGGCGGTGAGATGCAGGAACCTGTAATCAGAGCATCCCAGGAGGGTCCCGCCGACAGATGGAAAGCTTCAATGGCTTTATCTGCCTGTCTGCTTACTCGTTTTCCCCCTTCTCCAAGATACAAAAGGCTTCCAGCACTGCGCTGTAACGAGCCAATTATTATCATATAAAGGCAGCCAAGCCAATGCAATTACTTAACTGCAACACATTACAGAGCTAACACACTTGAGGAGTTGCGTTTTAATTGGCTTAACCTCTATATATAGACATGTGTCTCTCTACAAATACGATTAGAGCCCAGAAGAAAAGAACTAAAAGGGAAACCAAAGGCAGGGCCGAAACGTAATTATATTTACACGTCTATGTGAGCATATATGTAGATTTATTATATGGCCGTATGCCAGGGCCGGATCTGGGGGGCTGAGGGGCTGGGCTGCCCCCCCCCCCCTAGATTTTAGTTGTGCCCTCGAGATCTCTAAGGCCCTGTTCCCACCTGAGCGTTTTTCAGCTTGTAAAATGCTCAGCTCTGTAGCCCCAAAACGCCCAACAAGCAAAATCCCATTCATTTCAATGACCCCTGTTTACATATGAGCGCTCTGTCGCCTGAAGCAACACGCCTAAAGCTCAAAAAAGTACATGAGCTTCTTTTTTGGCAGATTACAAGCGTTTTTGGCCCCATAGACTTTAATAGAAATGCCTGACTTGAGCAGAAAAACGATTGTAAAACGCTTACATAGCAGTTCTCCGCCCCCCCCCCCCAATGTCCTCTCCGTCTCCTTCCCCTAGTGCTTTCTATAGGCTAAACAAAAATGCCTAAAGCTGCAAAACGCTTGTAATACACTTTAAAAACGGGACAACTGATGTAAGGGGAGGCTCTGATGGAGACAACTGATGTAAGGGGGCGCACTGATGGGGACAACTGATGGAAGGGGGCACTCTGCTGCGGACAACTGATGTAAGGGGGCACTCTCATGGGGACAACTGATGGAAGGGGACGCTCTGATGGAGACAACTGATGTAAGGGGGCGCACTGATGGGGACAACTGAAGGAAGGGGACACTCTGATGGGGACAACTGATGTAAGGGGGCACTCTAATGGGGACAACTGATGTAAGGGGGCACTCTCATGGGGACAACTGATGGACGGGGACGCTCTGATGGAGACAACTGATGTAAGGGGGCGCACTGATGGGGACAACTGAAGGAAGGGGACACTCTGATGGGGACAACTGATGGAAGGGGGCACTCTGATGGGGACAACTGATGTAAAGGGACACTCTGATGCGGACAACTGATGTAAGGGGACACTCTGATGCGGACAACTGATGTAAGGGCTCTGCTGGAGACAGTTGATGTAAGGGGGCACTCTGATGTGGATCATTGATTTGATTTATATTATTTATTTTCATTTATTTATTTCAGGTACTTATATAGCGCTGTCAATTTACGCAGCGCTTTACATATTCATTGTACATTCACATCAGTCCCTACCCTCAAGGAGCTTACAATCTAAGGTCCCTAAACTCACACTCATACATACTAGGGACAATTTTTAGACAGGATCCAATTAACCTACCAGCATGTCTTTGGAGTGTGGGAGGAAACCGGAGTACCCGGAGGAAACCCACGCAGGCACAGGGAGAACATGCAAACTCCAGGCAGGTAGTGTCGTGGTTGGGATTCGAACCAGCGACCCTTCTTAGTGCTAGGCGAGAGTGCTACCCACTAGACCACTGTGCTGCCATTTATATATACCTTCACACCTGACCTTACCATGTTTTGAGTGTGACTACATTGTTACTCCCATTTTGGTTATCTGCACAGACGTCTGATTTGCAACACCTTTATTAGCCAGAGATTAACTTTTTTCCTCTTGTTTTTTCTTTATTTTTTATTGTTCATTCATTTATCATTTTTCATTTCTTTTACTTTTTTCATTTTTATGTTTTTTTTTTGTTTTTTTTTCCATCTATTAGGACTGACATAGTGATCATGCATTTTTTCATTCTAGGTAGTACTCACTGGCGCATAATTTTTCTTATCATTAATACCAGCTACCTGGTTTCCTGTGTCCAGGGGTGGCTTTTATGTGCGCCCCGCCTGCACACGACCCCAGAATACCTCAGCTCCCGGGTCGGACATTTTTCCTGGACCCTGGTACCATACCCGCCATACTCTTACACACTGTTTTACATGTAAGTACTCAGGGTGGGTTCTCCTGCCCTCCTGCCCTCCCCCCAGTATGACCACCCATACCAATTGCATTTTACCATTTTTTCTAGCCGTCCCTAGGCTATCGCCCCTGATGA
This sequence comes from Lithobates septentrionalis, assembly GCA_037952835.1. Taxonomy (NCBI): domain Eukaryota; kingdom Metazoa; phylum Chordata; class Amphibia; order Anura; family Ranidae; genus Lithobates; species Lithobates septentrionalis. The sequence continues at coordinate 115,518 of JBBDGP010002593.1, read as the reverse complement.
GTGTCTTTCACACGAAACGCGATGGGCATTGTGGGATGCAGATATATGTCTATTATACATTTTTACCTCCAAACAATCCTATCTGTACCATGATTTTACTGTTTACACCTTTATTTCCGGTGAAAGTGCTGCTGTAACATCACATGTATACATATGGAATTTTTTCGTTTTTGTCTGCATGAATTATCAATTGTGACCACCACTTGGCACCAAGTGGGTATATATTTGATGTACTCTTGATGTCTGTATTACGTTTGCACATACATATGTGCTTGTAAATACTTTATAAAATGATATTCACAATGTCTTTTATAGATGTGGTTTATGATATTGATATGACTGTGCATCTCATCACGATCAATAAATATGTATTTTCATCCAGTCATTTCCACGGTGTCCATAACCTCATTTTAAAGTCCCAACTTTCCCATTTTTAATCACTGATGCAAGGAGCCACTCTATAAGGGACAGATGTTGTAAGGGGGCACTCTGGTGGAGGCACCTGTTGTAAGGGGGCACTCTGGTGGAGGCACCTGATGTAAGGGGGCACTCTGATGGAGGCACCTGATGTAAGGGGGCACTCTGATGGAGGCACCTGATGTAAGGGGGCACTCTGATGGAGGCACCTGATGTAAGGGGGCACTCTGATGGAGGCACCTGATGTAAGGGGGCACTCTGATGGAGGCACCTGATGTAAGGGGGCACTCTGATGGAGGCACCTGATGTAAGGGGGCACTCTGATGGAGGCACCTGATGTAAGGGGGCACTCTGATGGAGGCACCTGATGTAAGGGGGCACTCTGATGGAGGCACCTGATGTAAGGGGGCACTCTGATGGAGGCACCTGATGTAAGGGGGCACTCTGATGGAGGCACCTGATGTAAGGGGGCACTCTGATGGAGGCACCTGATGTAAGGGGGCACTCTGATGGAGGCACCTGATGTAAGGGGGCACTCTGATGGAGGCACCTGATGTAAGGGGGCACTCTGATGGAGGCACCTGATGTAAGGGGGCACTCTGATGGGGACAACTGATGGAAGGGGACGCTCTGACGGAGACAACTGATGTAAGGGGGCGCACTGATGGGGACAACTGAAGGAAGGGGACACTCTGATGGGGACAACTGAAGGAAGGGGGCACTCTAATGGGGACAACTGATGTAAGGGGACACTCTTATGGGGAGGGAAAAGGAGGAGACTTTGAGCAATCAAAAGTCTAGCTCACACTTCCAGCCTCATGTTTGGCACCAAAAGAAAAACAAAAACAAAATTGGATAATTGGTGTTCTAATTAATTCCAGAGGCGGTCAGTAGGAATGAAGTCGGGGCTCTGTACAGGACACTTGAGTTCCTCCACACAAAACTGGTCAAAACCAGGTCTTTATGGAGCTGGCTTTGTACACAGAGGCAGTGTCATGCTGGAACAGAAAAGGGTCTTCACCAAACTGTTACCACAAGGTTGAGTTGTACATCCTATTTCAAAATCATGCCAATTAATATGGAGTTGCCCCCCCCCCCCTGACCATAATAAGGAGTTGCTCCAATATTGTGGCTATAACATCCTCTTGGAAGACCTTCCACAAGATTTTGGGGGTTGTCTTTCGGAATTTGTACCATTTGTGACATCAGGTGTGTCAATCTGTGTTCCAATTCACCCCTAAGGTGATCAGTGGGGTTGAGGCCAGGACACGCAAAGTTCCTCCACCCCAAACTGGTCACACCATGTCTTTATGGTGCTGGCTTTGTACACGGGGGGGGGGGGGGGGCACAGGTATGCTGAAACAGAAAAGGGTCATCACCAAACTGTTACCACAAGGTTGGAAAAGCACAATTGTCTACAATGTCTTTGTATGATGGAGAAATACCAGCACACTTCACTGGAGGCACTTGAACTCCATCATTTGAAGGAGTGCTCACATCCTTTGGACTGTATAGTGTATCTTTTTGGAGTGAGATGACCCTATTACCATTAGTAATACAATTCAAGGACAGGATTGATGTTGTTGATGAGAAGACCTGGCTCACCATTGGTGTTCCAATTCATCCCAAAAGATGTTCAGTAAGGTTGAAGTCAAGACTCACTTGAGTTCCTCCACACCAAACTGGTCAAACCATGTCTTCATGGAGCTGGCTCTACTCTTCTAGGAAGCTTCCTACAAGATTTTGGAGGGTGTCTATGGGAATTTGTGCCCATTTATGAGGTCCGGTACTGATGTTGGATGAGAAGACCTGGTGCACACATCCGACCTCACACTGGGCACCAAAAATAAAATATAAAAAGACCTGGGTCACAATTGGTGTTCCAATTCAGGTGTTCAGTAGGGTTGAGGACACTGGAGTTCCTCCACACCTACCTTACTGTAGCAGTAACAGGACCCTTCACTGGAAATGTATGAACTCCATCCTTTGGATCAGGGTCCAATTTTATTTGACCATCTACTATAGATAGGCGTGACGATGTAAACTTTTTTGACACATAGTGTACATTATGTAATTTAGTCCCACTTTACATAAATGTGGATTGTGTGGAGAAGGTCACTCCCTTTAAATGTTTAGGAACTTCTATTTCTGAGGGCGTATCCTGGACTGCTAACACTACTGTGGTTATTAGGAAAGCACAGCAGCAAATACATCTCCTGAGAGTGCTCAAGAAAATTGGTCTGGAAAAAAAGCCGGCAGTTTCCTTTTAGCGTGCTTCCATTAGGAGTGTACTGGTGTACTGTGTTTTGATGTGGCACTACAGTTGCTCAGTAGCGAGTGTTCTTCAGAAAAGTATCAACACAGCACAGAAACACTTTTGGTTGCCACCGGGCTTCTTTGGAGGATATCTTCAGTTCTTGTTGTCTCTGTAGAGCAAAAAGCATTGTAGAGATCCTTTGCACCGGGGTCACAATTTGTTACACTTCCTGTCCACTGGTAGGGAATATTAGGAAATTGCTAATTGATGTATGTATAGAACATCCTGTCAACAAGTGGTCTTATCAAGATCATGGCTCCGGCTGTAGCCATGATTCTGGTACCATTTTCTTCAGCCAGCCATGGTGGCCGTTTTGTAAAAGTGATCACCGCCACCACCGCCTGTAATGGTTCCCATGCTCTCCTGGTTCCTCTGGAGAGCCTAGGACCACGGTAAGTGTCTGGGACGACTTCTCATAGACGAGATGGAGGAACCTCTGTTCCCCTTTCTCTTGTGATGAATGAGCTTGGAAGCAATGAGGATTTTGTCACTTGCGGTTTCAGGCTGGGAAGCAGCTAACCAAGCACAACCTATGCTTGGTTAGCTGCGTTGGAGGGCAGAAGAGACATCCGAGGTCTAATAGGACTCCTGATGTCTCTATATGTATGTAAACAGTGGTTGCATCACACATGAGGTATCACCACAAATATCAGAATGAGGGCAATAATTCTAGAGCCATCTTTCATAATTAAAGCATTTGTTACCCTAACATTTCATATTCCTGATATGTGTCTGCTGTACCATGTACTGGTACAAAGAAGTCTCCTGTTCTCTTTGTATTGCTTGCTTTGTATGAAATCCCTGGGGAACCTGCCAGTCCCTCCGCTTTCCTATCAAAAACTGACCACACTAGGCATGACAGCACAGCTGTCTAGCTATGCTGGGACTCAACATACACAAATGTTTTGCCTTTCATTTCTATTTTAAATTGAATGGATTTTTGTACAAGGTGATCATTTACAATCACTTTGACTCTAAACTGAAAACCTGGAAAGGCCTTTAAAGCACCACCCATGGAAAATTTTAGGTACTACAGATTGTCAGCATTTCACAGGTGTGTGCAATTTTAAATCTTGACATGTTTGGTATCTATTTACTCAACACAACATCATCTTTTATATTTGACTAAAACATGGAGTATTATATTGTGTTCTAAATGTACTGCACTAGATCTGTGCAGTAATCCAGTGTGAGACTTCCTGTAATAATGACCGCTCACTACTGCCCTCTCTCCTTGCGTAGGGAGACTGGTCTTGTCTCCACCCCCTCCTGTAGTTTTCTGTGGTGGGTGGAGCCCTGCTGGGTCCCGCCCACGGCTCTGCTCTCTCTCCTTGTGTAGGGAGACTGGTCTTGTCTCCCCCCCTCCTGTAGTTTTCTGTGGTGGGTGGAGCCCTGCTGGGTCCCTCCCATGGCTCTGCTCTCTCTCCTTGTGCAGGCGGACTGGTCTTGTCTCAGCCCCCCTCCTGTAGTTTTCTGTGGTGGGTGGAGCCCTGCTGGGTCCCTCCCACAGCTCTGCTCGCTCTCCTTGTGCAGGGTGACTTATGTTATCTCCGTCCCCTCCTTCAGTTTTCTGTAGTGGGTGGAGCCTGCTGGGCCACTCCCACAGCTCTGCTGTCTGCACAGGGTATGTACAGCACAGTGATGATGTCACTGCTACTTTTACAATTTAACATCTGGGTTTGTAAAAGGCATTTGGTGCTCCCAATGAGTATTTCTATCCTTTTCAGTTATTGAAGAATATACAGCATGTAAAATAGGTATTGAACATGTCACCATTTTTCTAGGCAAATATATTTCTAAAAGGTGCTACTGGCATGAAATTTTCCCCACATGTCGGTAATAACCTATGCAATCCATACATACAAAGAAACCAAAACAAATAAGTTCAGAGGTGAAGTTGTGTAATAAAATGGAATGAGACAGAGAAAAAGTATTGAACACATGAAGAAAGGGAGGTGCAAAAAGGCATGGAAAGCCAAGACACCAGCTGAAATCTATCAGTAATTGGAAAGCAATCCTGGCTCTTGTCAGTGCAAATTATTTATCAGCTGGTTCAGTCTCCACTGATGGCCTATAATAAAGGTGTCTCATTACCAAGGTGTCACACAAGAAGCATCTCATGATGTGTAAAAGCAAAGATCTCTCTCAGGACCTTTGCAACCTTATCGTTGCAAAACATACTGATGGCATTGGTTACAGAAGGATTTCTAAACTTCTGAATGTTTCAGTGAGCACTGTTGGGGCCATAATCCAGAAGTGGAAAGATCATCATTTCACCATAAACCGGCCATGACCAGGTGCTCCTCAAAAGATTTCTGACAGAGGAGTGAAAAGAATTATCAGAAGAGTTGTCCAAGAGCCAAGGATCACTTGTGGAGAGCTTCAGAAAGACCTGGCATTAGCAGGTACAACAATAAGTAATGCACTCACCCGCCATGGCCTGTATGCACGCTCACCATGCAAGACTCCATTGCTGAAGAAGAAGTATGGTGAAGCTCATTTAAAGTTTGCTGCACAACATTTAGAGAAGCCTGTGAAATACGGGGAGAATATTGTCTGGTCAGAGGAGACCAAAATGGAACTCTTTGGATGCCATAATACACACCATGTTTGGGGGTCATATGACACATCACCCCAAAAACACCCCCCATACCAAAAGTGAAGTTTGGAGGTGGGAACATCATGGTGTGGGGCGGGGCTGTTTTTCAGGATACGGTGCTGGCAAACTTCATATCATTGAAGGAAGGATTAATGGAGAAATGGACCAAGACATTCTTGATAAAAATCTGCCGCCATCTACCAGGATGATGAAGATGAAACGAGGGCGGACATTTCATCCCAACACACAAAGCCAAGGAAACTCTCCAGTTGTTTCAAAGAAAGAAAACAAAGCTGCTAGAATGGCCCAGCCAATCACCTGACTTGAATACAATAGAAAATCTATGGAAAGAACTAAAGATCCGAGTTCATAGAAGAGGCCCACAGAACCTTCAAGATTTGAAGACTATTTGTGTGGAAGAACGGGCCAAAATCACACCTGAGCAACGCATGCGACTAGTTTCTCCATACAGGAGCCGGCGTCTTGAATAAATTTCTGTTAGCGTGTTCAATACTTTTTCCCTGTGTCCTTCCACTTTATTACACATAACTTCATTTCTGAACGTAGTTGTTTTGGTGTCTTTGTATGTATGGATTACATGGGTTGTTACCGACATGTGGTGAACATTTCATGACAAAAGCCCCCTTACCAATATATTTACAGAGAAAAATGGTGACGTGTTCAATACTTATTTTACCGGCTGTATTAAAAATGAAAGTTTCTGATCCCCGGAGTTCAGCTTCAAGGCCGTTCAATGATGGGTTGAGCGTTTGATCTTTTCTATACTTACGTGACAAGCAGACATCGGGATCGCTTCGCCAGTCCCAAACATGTGGCAAGGCAGACCACCAGGTCAAAGATGAAGAGGAGAAGGTAAGAGAGCCACCTGCAACACGAAGAAGGAAAAACCTTCATTATTAGTCCTGGCACCGTGCAGTAAACTATCACCCGTGCTCATACCACACATACCTCCCCCGAGTCCCATGGTGGAGTTCTATATTTGCAGTACAGCTCTATGATACAAAGAGTGTTAAAACTGCAATCAGCCATGCACAGCTACCACTGTGTGCTCCTTGCTCAGGTGTCCAAATGCAGCAAACCTCCAAACACAAAGAGGCCCAAACTGTGAAAGCTTAAAATTTCAGCAAATACTGCCCAATACATTTTTTGCCCCCTACCTCACAGGTACTGACCAACCCTGGGCCCTATGTAGGCTGGTAATACCCACCCAGATCTGCATGCTGACTGGTTTTTGTTTCTGCCTGTGACCCCAACTTTTGCCCTGGTGACATGATAGAGGCAAAATCTTTCCAAAGGGGACACAGACCGTAAAAAACAAAAAACAAAAAAAAAAAAACACACCCCAGCAGAGGATCCAACTCTTGACCAACCTGTCCAAACCTAAAAACCAAATATTGGTCAGTGTTCCCTTTAACATCCATAGGCATGCCTTCTGCACCTCCAGGAACACAGTGCCAGCTGAATTCTAGATTGGACTGACTGGTTTCTGAATTCTGAGTGCACCCGTCCACTCCTGGCATATGGTCTCTTTACCTGTAGTACTCGACGAAGCTGACCTGTCTTGCTACAGCAGAAAGCTGTCCGCTGGTCACCTCGAAGTTGGGGAGACTTCTAAGCTGTGTGACAACACTATTGGCCATGATCTGCATGAATCGCAGGGTCTGGACGTAGTCGCCGTGGGCGGCGAATATCTCGTTTAGCCTCAGCAGGTGCTGATCCAGGCTCTCCTTCATCTTGTGGGTGGTGCCGGATACCTGTTGGAAGACAGAGAGGTTCAGCAGTGCAGCATGGATGACAGCATTAACTTATGCGTCTTTTGATGCTTTTTGCAGAAGCACACTACAGTTCATTTAACATGGTTTCCTATGGGACACATTCACATCTATGCTTTTTTTCAGCCACTGCGTCTTTAAAAAGGGTCAGAGACTTTCTTCTTTAAACACAAGACAGGACAGCAGTATATATATATATAAAAATATGTGCCCCTCCTCTACATTCTGCTATCTGTGTAATCTAATCTTCTATTTTTTAAAAAAAGTCAACATTCCCTGCACATTTTTGAAGTGTTTTTGCAGCAATCACTGTTACAGATGTATATATTAACACCTGTGGAAGGCGGGATCAATAAGCGGCAATCGCAATGTGATTGTTCCAAGTGCTGCCTGTGATAATCGGGCTGAAAAAAAAAGTCATAATGAGCATTTGAAAGAAAAGTAAGGAGGGCGAGAGAGAGAAAGGCAAAAGGGCAACAGAGAGAGAAGGAAAGAGGATGCGAGAGAGAAGGAAAAAGGATGCGAGAGAGAAGGAAAGAGGATGCGAGAGAGAAGGAAAGAGGATGCGAGAGAGAAGGAAAAAGGATGCGAGAGAGAAGGAAAGAGGATGCGAGAGAGAAGGAAAGATGATGCGAGAGAGAAGGAAAGAGGATGCGAGAGAGAAGGAAAGATGATGCGAGAGAGAAGGAAAGAGGATGCGAGAGAGAAGGAAAGATGATGCGAGGAGAAGGAAAGAGGATGCGAGAGAGAAGGAAAGAGGATGCGAGAGAGGAAGGAAAGAGGATGCGAGAGAGAAGGAAAGAGGATGCGAGAGAGAAGGAAAGATGATGCGAGAGAGAAGGAAAGAGGATGCGAGAGAGAAGGAAAGAGGATGCGAGAGAGAAGGAAAGAGGATGCAGAGAGAGAAGGAAAGAGGATGCGAGAGAGAAGGAAAGAGGATGCGAGAGAGAAGGAAACAGGATGCGAGAGAGAGAGCGAAAGGGAGCGAGAGAGAGAGCGAAAGGGAGCGAGAGAGAGAGCGAAAGGGGCGAGAGAGAGAGGGAAAGGGGGCAAGAGAGGGAAAGGGGGCAAGAGAGGGAAAGGGGGCAAGAGAGGGAAAGGGGGGCAAGAGAGGGAAAGGGGGGCAAGAGAGGGAAAGGGGGCAAGAGAGGGAAAGGGGGCAAAAGAGGGAAATGGGGCGAGTGAGAGAGAGAGGGAAATGGGGCGAGTGAGAGAGAGAGGGAAAGGGGGCGAGTGAGAGAGAGAGGGAAGGGGGCGAGTGAGAGAGAGAGGGAAAGGGGGCGAGTGAGAGAGAGAGGGAAAGGGGGCGAGTGAGAGAGAGAGGGAAAGGGGGCGAAAGAGGGAAGAGGAGAGAGAGGGAAAGGGGCGGAGAGAGGGAAAGGGGGCGAGAGAGGGAAAGGGGGCGAGAGAGGGAAAGGGGGCGAGAGAGGGAAAGGGGGCGAGAGAGGGAAAGGGGGCGAGAGAGGGAAAGGGGGCGAGAGAGGGAAAGGGGGCGAGAGAGGGAAAGGGGCGAGAGAGGGAAAGGGGGCGAGAGAGGGAAAGGGGGCGGAGAGAGGGAAAGGGGGCGAGAGAGGGAAGGGGCGAGAGAGGGAAAGGGGGCGAGAGAGGGAAAGGGGGGCGAGAGAGGAAAGGGGCGAGAGAGGGAAAGGGGGCGAGAGAGGGAAAGGGGCGAGAGAGGAGAGGAGAGAGAGAGGGGGCGAGAGAGAGAGAGAGGGGGCGAGAGAGAGAGAGGGGCGAGAGAGAGAGAGGGGGAGAGAGAGAGAGGGGGGCGAGAGAGAGAGAGGGGGCAAGAGAGAGAGGGGGCGAGAGAGAGAGAAAGGGGGCGCGAGAGAGAGAGAGGGAAAGGGGGCGAGAGAGGGGGAGAGGGGGCAAGAGAGAGAGAAGGAAAGGGGGCAAGAGAGAGAGAAGGAAAGGGGCGAAAGAGAGAAAGGGAAAGGGGGCGAGAAAGAGGGAGGGAAAGGGGGTGGGGGGGGGAGAGAGGGAAGCAAGGTGAGAGAGAGAGGAAAAGGGGGCAAGAGAGAGGAAAAGGGGGCAAGAGAGAGAGGAAAAGGGGGCAAGAGAGAGAGGAAAAGGGGGCAAGAGAGAGAGGAAAAGGGGGCAAGAGAGAGAGGAAAAGGGGGAGGCAAGGCAAGAGAGGAGGGGGGGGGGTGGAAGCAAGGAGAGAGAGGGGGGGTGGAAGCAAGGAGAGAGGGGGGGGAGAGAGGAGGGGAGAGAGAGATAGAGAGAGAGGGAGGGAGAGAGAGAAGGAAGTAAAGAGGGAAGGAGAGAAAGTAGTAAGGAGGGTAAGAGAGAAGGAAGGAGGGGAGAGAAAAGGTGAGAGGGAGAGAGAGAGAGAGAGAGAGAGAGAGAGAGAGAGAGAGAGAGAGAGAGAGAGAGCGAGAGAGTGCAAAAGGAGGGTGAGAGTGCAAAGGAGAGAGACAGAGAGAAGAGAGAGAGAGAGATACAGACAGAGAGAAGGAAGGCGAGAGAGAGAGAGAAGAAAGAAAGAAGAAAGGAGGGTAAGAGAAGAAAGGAGGGGAGAGAAAAGGTGAGAGAGAGGGGGAAGAAGGGCGAGAGAGAAGAGGGAGGGAGAGGGAAAGGAGGGCGAGAGGGAGGGGATAAGGAGGGCGAGAGGAAGGAGGGCGAAAGAGAGCGCAAAAGGAGGGTGAGAGTGCAAAGGAGGAGAGAGAGAGAGAGAGAGAGAGAGAAGTAACGATTGGAAACGAGAGAAAAGAGAGTGAAAGCCACCACATGTAAAAATGTCTAAGTTGTGATATAGTAGATTTTATTTTTAGGTTTACTACTGCTTTAAGGAGAGAAAAGCCCAAAAATAAACAACTAATACAAGCCACCACATCTAAGGACTGGTTATTCTGCAAAATATTACACTTTTTTTCTTCTGCTTTTATACATTTCTAACCTACTGTAAAACTAAGTGCATAAAATATAAAGTTGGCACCTCTGTGTGAACCGTCTGTAATAAATAAATAAACTGTCTGATAAAATAAATAAGGATAAAATAACTTGATCAGCTTACAGGAAGAGCAGCAGGAGAGAGGAGAGCATGAGAGAAGCGAGGGAGAAGAGAGCAGCTTTCCCCCCCCCGGGGGGACCAGGATGAGGGTCAGAATGCTCGGGAGGGGGGGGGGGGGGGGGACAGGAGATGCCCAGCTGTTGGCCTGGAGAAGGAGGGAGATCCAGCCGGGTGGAGGGAGCACTGAGTGAGCATTCTGTCCTCCAGGGAGAGAAATGAGAGCATGCAGGGGATTACACACACACCAACACTGTCCCAGCTCTGTAGAGAAAGCAGCAGCATCTCCGCAGAGAAATAAACCCGCCTCAGCAGAGAGCCCCTCTATCTACACAGCCAGCAAACCAGCAAAGCCATAATCAGAATTGTTCAGTTGGGAAAATAATGCTAAGAGGGGGGGGTCAGAGGTTTTTGTATACATTATCAGAGGCAGCCAACGCCGCGCACTCGTGTTCACGAAAATATTACACGCCGCTCACTTAATCTCATGCTAAGAGATTGTAAAATGGATAATCCAACAGCAAAATGCAGGAATATAAATTGCACAGAGGCTTTGCATGACCCCCCCCCCCCCCCCCCCCCCCCTCCGCCATCCACTGTTCTCCAGGCAATGCATGGCAGCCACAGGCTTAATTAAAGGGATACAGTCATCCTTGAAGAATCTTGTTCCCAGGTACTGCTGGTAATTGTAGAAGTACAGGGGTGTAGAGATTTATACACTACATTACCAAAAGTATTGGGACGCCTGCCTTTACACGCACCTGAACTTTAATGGCATCCCAGTCTTTGCCAGTAGGGTTTAATATTGAGTTGGCCCACCCCAGCTTCAACTCTTCCGGGAAGGCCGTCCACAAGGTTTAGGAGTGTGTCTATGGGAATGTTTGACCATTCTTCCAGAAGCGCTTTTGTGAGGTCAGGCACTGATGTTGGATGAGAAGGCCTGGCTCGCAGTCTCCGCTCTAATTCATCCCAAAGGTGTTCTATCGGGTTGAGGTCAGGACTCTGTGCAGGCCAGTCAAGTTCCTTCACCCCAAACTCACTCATCAATGTCTTTATGGACCTTGCTTTATGCACTGGTCCAAATCATGTGGTGGAGGGGGGATTATGGTGTGGGGTCGTTTTTCAGGGGTTGGTCTTGTCCGCTTAGTTCCAGTGAAGGGAACTCTTAAGGCGTCAGCATACCAAGACATTTTGGACAATTTCATGCTCCCAACTTTGTGGGAACAGTTTGGGGATGGCCGCTTCCTGTTCCAACATGACTGTGCACCAGTGCACAAAGCAAGGTCCATAAAGACATGAATAAGCGAGTTGTGGGCTCATTGACAGAGGTGGGGGGGGCTCATTGATGGAGGGGGGAGGGAAGTTTCATTGATGGAGGTGGGGGAGGGAAGGCTCATTGATGGAGGTGGGGAGGGAAGTCTCATTGATGGAGGTGGGGGAGGAAGTCTCAATTGATGGAGGTGGGGGAGGGAAGTCTCATTGATGGAGGTGGGGGAAGGAAGTCTCATTGATGGAGGTGGGGGAGGGAAGGCTCATTGATGGAGGTGGGGGAGGGAAGGCTCATTGATGGAGGTGGGGGAAGGAAGTCTCATTGATGGAGGTGGGGGGGGGGGAAGGCTCATTGATGGAGGTGGGGAGGGAAGGCTCATTGATGGAGGTGGGGGAGGGAAGGCTCATTGATGGAGGTGGGGGGGGAAGGCTCATTGATGGAGGTGGGGGGAAGGCTCATTGATGGAGGTGGGGGGGGAGGCTCATTGATGGAGGTGGGGGGGGGAGGCTCATTGATGGAGGTGGGGGGGGGGGAGGCTCATTGATGGAGGTGGGGGAGGGAAGGCTCATTGATGGAGGTGGGGGGAGGGAAGGCTCATTGATGGAGGTGGGGGAGGGAAGGCTCATTGATGGAGGTGGGGGAGGGAATGCTCATTGATGGAGGTGGGGGGGGAGGCTCATTGATGGAGGTGGGGGGGGAGGCTCATTGATGGAGGTGGGGAGGCAAGGCTCATTGATGGAGGTGGGGAGGCAAGGCTCATTGATGGAGGTGGGGGAGGCTCATTGATGGAGGTGGGGGAGGCTCATTGATGGAGGTGGGGGAGGCTCATTGATGGAGGTGGGGGAGGCTCATTGATGGAGGTGGGGGAGGCTCATTGATGGAGGTGGGGGAGGCTCATTGATGGAGGTGGGGGAGGCTCATTGATGGAGGTGGGGAGGGAAGGTTGGCCTGTGTAGTCCGGTCCAACAAAAGAGCTACTGGAGCTCAAATTTCTGAAAAAGTGAATGCTGGTTCTGCTAGAAAGGTGTCAGAACACACAAAGCAAACATGTAGGAAGAAAAGATCCCAAGTGCCACACATCCAGCTAAAACCCAACAGTGTCTATAGTAGAGGCAACCTCAGGCCAGGCTCCATCCAGGCCATGCCTTTGATGCATTTCTCCCCGCCAATGGGGCATAGTCATGGAGCGGCACCCCCAATCTATGATTTTGCTTTGCAGAGAACACACAGAACATCACAGTTTGTTGTGTATGGGACTGCGTAGCCACAGACCAGTCAGGGTGCCTATGCTGACCAGATTTCCACAGCCAAAAGAGCCTAAAATGGGCATGTGAGCATTAGAACTGGACCATGGAGCAATGGAAGAAGGTGGCCTAGTCTGATGAATTCAAGAATGGTTTTAGGAACACAACAAGCTTGCGGTGTTGACTTGGCCTCCAAATTCTCCAGATCTCAATCCAATCAGGCATCTGTAGGATGTGCTGGAAAAACAAATCCAATCCATGGATACCCCATCTCCCAACTTACAGGAATTAAAGGATCTGCTAGTGACGGCTTGGTGCCAGATACTACAGCGTACCTTCAGGAGGTCCAGTGGAGTCCATGCCTTGATGAGTTATGCTGAGTGGTTGTTAGGTTATGGCTGTTCGGTGTGAATTCTATTCATTACGAGGACTGAACCTTCTTGACACCCTTTATACAATTCATTTTTTGAATTGTGGGGCATGCATGATGGCTCGCAATGGGTCCAAAGTTCATATCCCAGCAGGGTCACTGTCTGGATTGAGTACGTATGTCCACCCCTCCTTTTGCATTTGTGCAGGTTTCCTCCAAAATCCCACTAACCAGTTAAATGGCTTCCACTCAAACTGTCCCTATTGACAATAGATTCTAAGCTCCTGTGGGCAAGGACTGGTGTGAATAAGTCTATGTACTCTGTAAGGCGATACGCAATAGGTCACTATATTAGGAGGAAAAAGTGAGTACACCCCTCACATTTTTGTACGCTTTCTTGTGCATCATCTTTGGGAGAGCTGTATGGTCTGAGCACTGAGAGGCTGACCCCCCCACCCCTTCAACCTCTGCAGCAATGCTGGCAGCACTCATACGTCTGTAGAACCCTGGTGTTAGGCAGGGTTACTAACAAATTTAGTTTGCTCGGTGGTAACCAGCCTGGTCCGATTGTTAGGGAGATCCACTGACCTTTTCCTAAACCTGGGTTTGATGCACCTCTCTCTTCTGTCACTAGGTGGCATTGTTACCTGTGGCATTAGATTGACAAGGGCTTAGTAAATCCAGACAAGGAATGGATGGGTTGTCTCAGCCAATTGGCAGGAGTTTCTTTGCCCTTGGCCTGCTAGGAGAGCCTATTTATTTCGGAGGGGTCAGATGATCAGGGTTTGGTGCCACCTGGATAGCTGTCTGGGTGGACATGTGTTGAAAAGCTCCCGGCTGCTAGGCCAGAAGCCTGAGGCCTATCCGGGAGTACTTGGCTGCTAGATGGTCTGAGGCCTATCCAGGTTGGAAGGAAGCAGCGTGGGGCTGGGGCTTTAGGCTTGGAGCCCAACCAAGTTGCAGGGGGTTCTGCCAGCTGGAGAACCAAGTAATTGCCACAGGTGAAGGAAAGCGGTTGCCATCAGGGACAACCACTCCTGCCGCCAGAGGCAAGCGAGAACCAGAGTCAGAGGTAAAGGGGACACAGTGGCCAGGAAGGGACAATCTCTCCTGTTATGAGAGGCCAGGTTCTGTGGAGCCTGAAGAAGTACCAGAGCAGCTTTTTTCACTAGCCGAGGACAGTGAAGAAGTTGGGAAAGCTTCAACAGGATCAAGCTAGGGACCCAGCGGAACACTGTGGGCGACGCTTGCAGAGGATTCAGCAGGTTAGCTGAAGAGCCAGGTCAGGGATCCAGCGGGACAGTGTGGGTGACACTTGGAAGCCACAGCGGGATAGTTGTGAAGGAGCTCAAGCGATCCAGTGGCGGCTGGAATCCGAAGAGTCTAGCGAGAGACTGGTCGCTTAGTGAGAGGATCCACAACAGGATACTGTGAGTTGTGATCTGTATTGAAGTTGAAGTTACCAGATCAGCTGCTATAGGAGACAGCGGTCTACAGATACAGTTTGCTGCAATTCGGCTTAAAGGCCCTTGAACTGTATAGCTGTTCTTCTATTCCTATTTTTGTCTCGGAGTCTGCCAAGTATTTTGCATCTGCCTAAGGGTGTTCAAGCCCTAACCCTCTCTCCCCAGTACTGTTAAGAGACAGTAAATCTCTTTTTGCATTTTCAAAGTGGTTGGCGCCCAACTTACACTATGCCTAGTAAACCACACTGTGAAGATGGATGTCAGCTCTCCCTGATTCTGGAGGTCATCATTAGGCCTCTAGGGGTGGGGGCCATGGCTAAACGTTTATTTACCAAAAACAACCTCTGGATATGACGCTGAGCACATGCACTCTACTTCTTTGGTGGACCATGGTGAGGCCTGTTCTGAGTGGAACCTGTCCTGTTAAACTGCTTTATGGTCTTGGCCACCGTGCTGCAGCTCAGTTTCAGGGTCTTGGCAATCTTCTTATAGCCTAGGCCATCTTTATGTAGAGCAACAATTCTTTTTTTCAGATCCCCAGAGAGTTCTTTGCCATGAGGTGCCATGTTGAACTTCCAGTGACCAGTATGAGAGAGTGAGAGCGATAACACCAAATTTAACACACCTGCTCCCCATTCACACCTGAGACCTTGTAAAAGGAACAAGTTACACGACACCGGGGAGGGAAAATGGCTAATTGGGCCCAATTTGGACATTTTCACTTCAGGGGTGTACTCACGTATGCTGCCAGCGGTTTAGACATTAATGGCTGTGTGTTGAGTTATTTTGAGGGGACAGGAAATTTACACTGTTATACAAGCTGTACACTCACTACTTTACATTGTAGCAAAGTGTCATTTCTTCAGTGTTGTCACATGAAAAGATAGAATAAAATATTTACAAAAATGTGAGGGGTGTACTCACTTTTGGGAGATGCTGCACAATATAAATATAAATATAAATATATATATATATATAAATATATATATATATATATATATATCGAGCCGAACTGGAAATATCTTCTGCATCCTCTAATGGGGCTTTTTGTCTTTTCCCCGGATCATCTGCTGCAGGATTACCAGTATAAACAGCTGAACCTAATGGACTTTTTCAAGCAACAAATTGATGTAACTTTATCTGTGTGCGGAATCCTGCCGAGCTGCGAGCACACGGACACAAACCCACTGACTTCTCTTTCTTGACGGCCTTTCGCTGCCATTTATTCTGGATCAAAAGGGAGCGGGGCTGAGCAGCTCTTTCCTTCTGATTTCATGTTATATAAAGGGGGAGGGCCGGGCGCAGGAGAAATGAACAGCTGCTTTAACAAACACTGCAACGGATTTTCATCACTGTAAGATTTGCTTAATAGTCATGATTGTTGCGGTTTTCACACTGGAATGGGATTGATGTACCATATTTCAGTTACTATATTACACAGATTTGTACATCTCCCCTGTAATGCAGATCTGTATTTCAGTGGGAGTCGTCTGCATGGAGTGGTTTTGGTTTCAATCAGTAAAACCCAAAATGGTAGAACAAGACTAAGGGAAAACCACTGTGCAGCACTACTAAGTATGGCGCAGAGTCAGCATGACTCATGACCAAACATCCACACTACGTATGGGATTAAGAACTTGAAACAGAGAAGAGAGAGGATGGGGGGAGCGAGAGAGAGGGAGGAAGGTGAGGGAGAAGAACGACAAGGAGGAGGAGAACAAGAGCGGAGAAGGCGGGGGAGAACAAGAGCGGAGAAGGCAGGGGAGAACAAGAGCGGAGAAGGCGGGGGAGAACAAGAGCGGAGAAGGCAGGGGAGAACAAGAGCGGAGAAGGCAGGGGAGAACAAGAGCGGAGAAGGCAGGGGAGAACAAGAGCGGAGAAGGCAGGGGAGAACAAGAGCGGAGAAGGCAGGGGAGAACAAGAGCGGAGAAGGCAGGGGAGAACAAGAGCGGAGAAGGCAGGGGAGAACAAGAGCGGAGAAGACGGGGGAGGAAGAAGAGCGGAGAAGAAGAGGGAGAAGAAGAGCGGAGAAGGCGGGGGAGAAGAAGAGCGGAAAAGGCGGGGAGAAGAAGAGCAGACAAGGCGAGGGAGAAGAAGAGCAGAGAAGGAGGGGGAGAAGAAGAGCAGAGAAGGGAAAGAACAGAGAAGAACAAAACATCACAGGTGAAGAAATACAGGAATAGAGAATGCGGGGAGAAGAGCAGAGAAAGCAGGGAAGAAGAAGAGCGGAGAAGGCGGGGGAGAAGAACCGAGAAGAACAAAACATCATAGGAGAAGAAATAGAAGAATAGAGAAGGCGGGGAGAAGAGCAGAGAAGGCAGGGAAGAAGAAGAGCGGAGAAGGCGGGGGAGAAGAACAAAACATCATAGGAGAAGAAATAGAGGAATAGAGAAGGCGGGGAGAAGAGCAGAGAAGGCAGGGAAGAAGAAGAGCGGAGAAGACGGGGGAGAAGAACCGAGAAGAACAAAACATCATAGGAGAAGAAATAGAAGAATAGAGAAGGCGGGGAGAAGAGCAGAGAAGGCAGGGAAGAAGAAGAGCGGAGAAGGCGGGGGAGAAGAACAAAACATCATAGGAGAAGAAATAGAGGAATAGAGAAGGCGGGGAGAAGAGCAGAGAAGGCGGGGGGAAGAAGAACATAAAAGAAGAGCAGAGAAGGCAAGGGAGAAGAAGAGGAGCAGGGAAGGCAGAGGAGAAGACGAGCAGAGAAGGCGGGGGAGAAGACGAGCAGAGAAGGCGGGGGAGAAGACGAGCAGAGAAGGCGGGGGAGAAGACGAGCAGAGAAGGCGGGGGAGAAGACGAGCAGAGAAGGCGGGGGAGAAGACGAGCAGAGAAGGCGGGGGAGAAGACGAGCAGAGAAGGCGGGGGAGAAGACGAGCAGAGAAGGCAGGGGAGAAGACGAGCAGAGAAGGCAGGGGAGAAGAAGAGCAGAGAAGGCGGGGGAGAAGAAGAGCGTAGAAGGCGGAGAAGAGCGGGGGAAGCGGGGGAGAAGAAGAGCAGGGAAGGCGGGGGAGAAGAAGAGCGGGAAAGGCGGAGAAGAGCGGGGGAAGCGGGGGAGAAGAAGAGCAGGGAAGGCGGGGAGAAGAAGAGCAGGGAAGGCGGGGAGAAGAAGAGCAGGGAAGGCGGGGAGAAGAAGAGCAAGGAAGGCGGGGGAGAAGAAGAGCAAGGAAGGCGGGGGAGAAGAAGAGCGGAGAAGGCGGGGGAGAAGAAGAGCGGAGAAGGCGGGGGAGAAGAACCAAGAAGAACAAAACATCATAGGAGAAGAAATAGAGGAATAGAGAACGCAGGGAGAAGAGCAGAGAAGGCAGGGAAAAAAAAAGAGCGGGAAAGGCGGGGAAGAAGAAGAGCGGGAAAGGCGGAGAAGAGCGGGGGAAGCGGGGGAGAAGAAGAGCAGGGAAGGCGGGGGAGAAGAAGAGCGGGAAAGGCGGAGAAGAGCGGGGGAAGCGGGGGAGAAGAAGAGCAGGGAAGGCGGGGGAGAAGAAGAGCAAGGAAGGCGGGGGAGAAGAAGAGCGGGGAAGGCGGGGGAGAAGAAAAGCGGGGAAGGCGGGGGAGAAGAAGAGCGGGGGAGAAGAAGAGCGGAGAAGGCGGGGGAGAAGAACCAAGAAGAACAAAACATCATAGGAGAAGAAATAGAGGAATAGAGAACGCAGGGAGAAGAGCAGAGAAGGCAGGGAAAAAAAAGAGCGGAGAAGGCAGGGGAAAAGAAGAGCATAGAAGAAGAGCATAGAAGAAGAGCGAAGAAGGTGAGGGAGAAGAAGAGGAGCAGAGAAGGAGGGGGAGAAGAGGGGCAAGGAAGGCGGGTAAGAAGAAGGGCGGGGGAGAAAAAGAGAGGGGAAGCCGGGGGAGAAGAAGAGCAGGGAAGGCGGGGGAGAAGAAGAGCAGGGAAGGCGGGGGAGAAGAAGAGCAGGGAAGGCGGGGGAGAAGAAGAGCAGGGAAGGCGGGGGAGAAGAAGAGCAGGGAAGGCGGGGGAGAAGAAGAGCGGGGTAGGCGGGGGAGAAGAAGAGCGGGGTAGGCGGGGGAGAAGAAGAGCGGGGAAGGCGGGGGAGAAGAAGAGCAGGGTAGGCGGGGGAGAAGAAGAGCGGGGTAGGCGGGGGAGAAGAACCAAGAAGAACAAAACATCATAGGAGAAGAAAGAGAGGAATAGAGAACGCAGGGAGAAGAGCGGAGAAGGCGTGGGGAGAAGAAGAGCGGAGAAGGCGTGGGGAGAAGAAGAGCGGAGAAGGCGTGGGGAGAAGAAGAGCGGAGAAGGCGTGGGGAGAAGAAGAGCGGAGAAGGCGTGGGGAGAAGAAGAGCGGAGAAGGCGTGGGGAGAAGAAGAGCGGAGAAGGCGTGGGGAGAAGAAGAGCGGAGAAGGCGTGGGGAGAAGAAGAGCGGAGAAGGCGTGGGGAGAAGAAGAGCGGAGAAGGCGTGGGGAGAAGAAGAGCGGAGAAGGCGTGGGGAGAAGAAGAGCGGAGAAGACGTGGGGAGAAGAAGAGCGGAGAAGGCGTGGGGAGAAGAAAAGCGGAGAAGGCGTGGGGAGAAGAAGAGCGGTGAAGGCGTGGGGAGAAGAAGAGCGGAGAAGGCGTGGGGAGAAGAAGAGCGGAGAAGGCGTGGGGAGAAGAAGAGCGGAGAAGGCGTGGGGAGAAGAAGAGCGGAGAAGACGTGGGGAGAAGAAGAGCGGAGAAGGCGTGGGGAGAAGAAGAGCGGAGAAGGCGTGGGGAGGAGAAGAGCGGAGAAGGCGTGGGGAGAAGAAGAGCGGAGAAGGCGTGGGGAGGAGAAGAGCGGAGAAGGCGTGGGGAGAAGAAGAGCGGAGAAGGCGTGGGGAGAAGAAGAGCAGAGAAGGCGTGGGGAGAAGAAGAGCAGAGAAGGCGGGGGAGAAGAAGAGCAGAGAAGGCGGGGGAGAAGAAGAGCAGAGAAGGCGGGGGAGAAGAAGAGCAGAGAAGGCAGGGGAGAAGAAGAGCTGAGAAGGCGGGGGAGAAGAACCTGGAAGAAAAAGAATAGAGAAGAACAAAACATCATAGGAGAAGAAATAGAGGAATAGAGAAGGCAGGGAGAAGAGCAAAGAAGGCAGGGAAGAAGAAGAGCGGAGAAGGTGGGGGAGAAGAAGAGCGGGGAAGGTGGGGGAGAAGAAGAGCGGGGAAGGTGGGGGAGAAGAAGAGTGGAGAAGGCGGGGGAGAAGAAAAGCGGAGAAGGCGGGGGAGAAGAACCAAGAAGAACAAAACATCATAGGAGAAGAAATAGAGGAATAGAGAACGCAGGGAGAAGAGCAGAGAAGGCGTGGGGAGAAGAAGAGCGGAGAAGGCGTGGGGAGAAGAAGAGCGGAGAAGGCGTGGGGAAAAGAAGAGCGGAGAAGGTGTGGGGAAAAGAAGAGCGGAGAAGGCGTGGGGAGAAGAAGAGCGCAGAAGAAGAGCGGAGAAGGCGTGGGGAGAAGAAGAGCGGAGAAGGCGTGGGGAGAAGAAGAGCGGAGAAGGCGTGGGGAGAAGAAGAGCGGAGAAGGCGTGGGGAGAAGAAGAGCGGAGAAGGCGTGGGGAGAAGAAGAGCGGAGAAGGCGTGGGGAGAAGAAGAGCGGAGAAGGCGTGGGGAGAAGAAGAGCAGAGAAGGCGTGGGGAGAAGAAGAGCGGAGAAGGCGTGGGGAGAAGAAGAGCGGAGAAGGCGTGGGGAGAAGAAGAGCGGAGAAGGCGTGGGGAGAAGAAGAGCGGAGAAGAAGAGCGGAGAAGGCGTGGGGAGAAGAAGAGCGGAGAAGGCGTGGGAGAACAAGAGCAGAGAAGGCGTGGGGAGAAGAAGAGCGGAGAAGGCGTGGGGAGAAGAAGAGCGGAGAAGGCGTGGGGAGAAGAAGAGCGGAGAAGGCGTGGGGAGAAGAAGAGCGGAGAAGGCGTGGGGAGAAGAAGAGCGGAGAAGGCGTGGGGAGAAGAAGAGCGGAGAAGGCGTGGGGAGAAGAAGAGCGGAGAAGGCGTGGGGAGAAGAAGAGCGGAGAAGGCGTGGGGAGAAGAAGAGCGGAGAAGGCGTGGGGAGAAGAAGAGCGGAGAAGGCGTGGGGAGAAGAAGAGCGGAGAAGGCGTGGGGAGAAGAAGAGCGGAGAAGGCGTGGGGAGAAGAAGAGCGGAGAAGGCGTGGGGAGAAGAAGAGCGGAGAAGGCGTGGGGAGAAGAAGAGCGGAGAAGGCGTGGGGAGAAGAAGAGCGGAGAAGGCGTGGGGAGAAGAAGAGCGGAGAAGGCGTGGGGAGAAGAAGAGCGGAGAAGGCGTGGGGAGAAGAAGAGCGGAGAAGGCGTGGGGAGAAGAAGAGCGGAGAAGGCGTGGGGAGAAGAAGAGCGGAGAAGGCGTGGGGAGAAGAAGAGCGGAGAAGGCGTGGGGAGAAGAAGAGCGGAGAAGGCGTGGGGAGAAGAAGAGCGGAGAAGGCGTGGGGAGAAGAAGAGCGGAGAAGGCGTGGGGAGAAGAAGAGCGGAGAAGGCGTGGGGAGAAGAAGAGCGGAGAAGGCGTGGGGAGAAGAAGAAGAGCGGAGAAGACGTGGGGAGAAGAAGAGCGGAGAAGACGTGAGGAGAAGAAGAGCGGAGAAGACGTGGGGAGAAGAAGAGCGGAGAAGGCGTGGGGGGGAGAAGAAGAGCGGAGAAGGCGTGGGGAGAAGAAGAGCGGAGAAGGCGTGGGGAGAAGAAGAGCGGAGAAGGCGTGGGGAGAAGAAGAGCGGAGAAGGCGTGGGGAGAAGAAGAGCGGAGAAGACGTGGGGAGAAGAAGAGCGGAGAAGGCGTGGGGAGAAGAAGAGCGGAGAAGGCGTGGGGAGGAAAAGAGCGGAGAAGGCGTGGGGAGGAGAAGAGCGGAGAAGGCGTGGGGAGAAGAAGAGCGGAGAAGGCGTGGGGAGAAGAAGAGCAGAGAAGGCGTGGGGAGAAGAAGAGCAGAGAAGGCGGGGGAGAAGAAGAGCAGAGAAGGCGGGGGAGAAGAAGAGCAGAGAAGGCAGGGGAGAAGAAGAGCTGAGAAGGCGGGGGAGAAGAACCTGGAAGAAAAAGAATAGAGAAGAACAAAACATCATAGGAGAAGAAATAGAGGAATAGAGAAGGCAGGGAGAAGAGCAAAGAAGGCAGGGAAGAAGAAGAGCGGAGAAGGTGGGGGAGAAGAAGAGCGGGGAAGGTGGGGGAGAAGAAGAGCGGGGAAGGTGGGGGAGAAGAAGAGTGGAGAAGGCGGGGGAGAAGAAAAGCGGAGAAGGCGGGGGAGAAGAACCAAGAAGAACAAAACATCATAGGAGAAGAAATAGAGGAATAGAGAACGCAGGGAGAAGAGCAGAGAAGGCGTGGGGAGAAGAAGAGCGGAGAAGGCGTGGGGAGAAGAAGAGCGGAGAAGGCGTGGGGAGAAGAAGAGCGGAGAAGGCGTGGGGAGAAGAAGAGCGGAGAAGGCGTGGGGAGAAGAAGAGCGGAGAAGGCGTGGGGAAAAGAAGAGCGGAGAAGGCGTGGGGAGAAGAAGAGCGGAGAAGGCGTGGGGAAAAGAAGAGCGGAGAAGGCGTGGGGAAAAGAAGAGCGGAGAAGGCGTGGGGAGAAGAAGAGCGGAGAAGGCGTGGGGAAAAGAAGAGCGGAGAAGGCGTGGGGAAAAGAAGAGCGGAGAAGGCGTGGGGAGAAGAAGAGCGCAGAAGAAGAGCGGAGAAGGCGTGGGGAGAAGAAGAGCGGAGAAGGCGTGGGGAGAAGAAGAGCGGAGAAGGCGTGGGGAGAAGAAGAGCGGAGAAGGCGTGGGGAGAAGAAGAGCGGAGAAGGCGTGGGGAGAAGAAGAGCGGAGAAGGCGTGGGGAGAAGAAGAGCGGAGAAGGCGTGGGGAGAAGAAGAGCGGAGAAGGCGTGGGGAAAAGAAGAGCGGAGAAGGTGTGGGGAAAAGAAGAGCGGAGAAGGCGTGGGGAGAAGAAGAGCGCAGAAGAAGAGCGGAGAAGGCGTGGGGAGAAGAAGAGCGGAGAAGGCGTGGGGAGAAGAAGAGCGGAGAAGGCGTGGGGAGAAGAAGAGCGGAGAAGGCGTGGGGAGAAGAAGAGCGGAGAAGGCGTGGGGAGAAGAAGAGCGGAGAAGGCGTGGGGAGAAGAAGAGCGGAGAAGGCGTGGGGAGAAGAAGAGCGGAGAAGGCGTGGGGAGAAGAAGAGCAGAGAAGGCGTGGGGAGAAGAAGAGCGGAGAAGGCGTGGGGAGAAGAAGAGCGGAGAAGGCGTGGGGAGAAGAAGAGCGGAGAAGAAGAGCGGAGAAGGCGTGGGGAGAAGAAGAGCGGAGAAGGCGTGGGGAGAAGAAGAGCGGAGAAGGCGTGGGAGAACAAGAGCAGAGAAGGCGTGGGGAGAAGAAGAGCGGAGAAGGCGTGGGGAGAAGAAGAGCGGAGAAGGCGTGGGGAGAAGAAGAGCGGAGAAGGCGTGGGGAGAAGAAGAGCGGAGAAGGCGTGGGGAGAAGAAGAGCGGAGAAGGCGTGGGGAGAAGAAGAGCGGAGAAGGCGTGGGGAGAAGAAGAGCGGAGAAGGCGTGGGGAGAAGAAGAGCGGAGAAGGCGTGGGGAGAAGAAGAGCGGAGAAGGCGTGGGGAGAAGAAGAGCGGAGAAGGCGTGGGGAGAAGAAGAGCGGAGAAGGCGTGGGGAGAAGAAGAGCGGAGAAGGCGTGGGGAGAAGAAGAGCGGAGAAGGCGTGGGGAGAAGAAGAGCGGAGAAGGCGTGGGGAGAAGAAGAGCGGAGAAGGCGTGGGGAGAAGAAGAGCGGAGAAGGCGTGGGGAGAAGAAGAGCGGAGAAGGCGTGGGGAGAAGAAGAGCGGAGAAGGCGTGGGGAGAAGAAGAGCGGAGAAGGCGTGGGGAGAAGAAGAGCGGAGAAGGCGTGGGGAGAAGAAGAGCGGAGAAGGCGTGGGGAGAAGAAGAGCGGAGAAGGCGTGGGGAGAAGAAGAGCGGAGAAGGCGTGGGGAGAAGAAGAGCGGAGAAGGCGTGGGGAGAAGAAGAGCGGAGAAGGCGTGGGGAGAAGAAGAGCGGAGAAGGCGTGGGGAGAAGAAGAAGAGCGGAGAAGACGTGGGGAGAAGAAGAAGAGCGGAGAAGACGTGGGGAGAAGAAGAGCGGAGAAGACGTGAGGAGAAGAAGAGCGGAGAAGACGTGGGGAGAAGAAGAGCGGAGAAGGCGTGGGGGGGAGAAGAAGAGCGGAGAAGGCGTGGGGAGAAGAAGAGCGGAGAAGGCGTGGGGAGAAGAAGAGCGGAGAAGGCGTGGGGAGAAGAAGAGCGGAGAAGACGTGGGGAGAAGAAGAGCGGAGAAGGCGTGGGGAGAAGAAGAGCGGAGAAGGCGTGGGGAGGAAAAGAGCGGAGAAGGCGTGGGGAGGAGAAGAGCGGAGAAGGCGTGGGGAGAAGAAGAGCGGAGAAGGCGTGGGGAGAAGAAGAGCAGAGAAGGCGTGGGGAGAAGAAGAGCAGAGAAGGCGGGGGAGAAGAAGAGCAGAGAAGGCGGGGGAGAAGAAGAGCAGAGAAGGCAGGGGAGAAGAAGAGCTGAGAAGGCGGGGGAGAAGAACCTGGAAGAAAAAGAATAGAGAAGAACAAAACATCATAGGAGAAGAAATAGAGGAATAGAGAAGGCAGGGAGAAGAGCAAAGAAGGCAGGGAAGAAGAAGAGCGGAGAAGGTGGGGGAGAAGAAGAGCGGGGAAGGTGGGGGAGAAGAAGAGCGGGGAAGGTGGGGGAGAAGAAGAGTGGAGAAGGCGGGGGAGAAGAAAAGCGGAGAAGGCGGGGGAGAAGAACCAAGAAGAACAAAACATCATAGGAGAAGAAATAGAGGAATAGAGAACGCAGGGAGAAGAGCAGAGAAGGCGTGGGGAGAAGAAGAGCGGAGAAGGCGTGGGGAGAAGAAGAGCGGAGAAGGCGTGGGGAGAAGAAGAGCGGAGAAGGCGTGGGGAGAAGAAGAGCGGAGAAGGCGTGGGGAAAAGAAGAGCGGAGAAGGCGTGGGGAGAAGAAGAGCGGAGAAGGCGTGGGGAAAAGAAGAGCGGAGAAGGCGTGGGGAAAAGAAGAGCGGAGAAGGCGTGGGGAGAAGAAGAGCGGAGAAGGCGTGGGGAAAAGAAGAGCGGAGAAGGCGTGGGGAAAAGAAGAGCGGAGAAGGCGTGGGGAGAAGAAGAGCGCAGAAGAAGAGCGGAGAAGGCGTGGGGAGAAGAAGAGCGGAGAAGGCGTGGGGAGAAGAAGAGCGGAGAAGGCGTGGGGAGAAGAAGAGCGGAGAAGGCGTGGGGAGAAGAAGAGCGGAGAAGGCGTGGGGAGAAGAAGAGCGGAGAAGGCGTGGGGAGAAGAAGAGCGGAGAAGGCGTGGGGAGAAGAAGAGCGGAGAAGGCGTGGGGAGAAGAAGAGCGGAGAAGGCGTGGGGAGAAGAAGAGCAGAGAAGGCGTGGGGAGAAGAAGAGCGGAGAAGGCGTGGGGAGAAGAAGAGCGGAGAAGGCGTGGGGAGAAGAAGAGCGGAGAAGGCGTGGGGAGAAGAAGAGCGGAGAAGAAGAGCGGAGAAGGCATGGGGAGAAGAAGAGCGGAGAAGGCGTGGGGAGAAGAAGAGCGGAGAAGGCGTGGGGAGAAGAAGAGCGGAGAAGGCGTGGGGAGAAGAAGAGCGGAGAAGATGTGGGGAGAAGAAGAGCGGAGAAGGCGTGGGGAGGAGAAGAGCGGAGAAGGCGTGGGGAGGAGAAGAGCGGAGAAGGCGTGGGGAGAAGAGCAGAGAAGGCGTGGGGAGCGGAGAAGGCGTGGGGAGGAGAAGAGCGGAGAAGGCGTGGGGAGGAGAAGAGCGGAGAAGGCGTGGGGAGGAGAAGAGCGGAGAAGGCGTGGGGAGGAGAAGAGCGGAGAAGGCGTGGGGAGGAGAAGAGCGGAGAAGGCATGGGGAGAAGAGCAGAGAAGGCGTGGGGAGAAGAAGAGCGGAGAAGGCGTGGGGAGAAGAAGAGCAGAGAAGGCGTGGGAGAAGAAGAGCAGAGAAGGCGGGGGAGAAGAAGAGCAGAGAAGGCGGGGGAGAAGAACAGCAGAGAAGGCAGGGGAGAAGAAGAGCTGAGAAGGCGGGGGAGAAGAACCTGGAAGAAAAAGAATAGAGAAGAACAAAACATCATAGGAGAAGAACTAGAGGAATAGAGAAGGCAGGGAGAAGAGCAAAGAAGGCAGGGAAGAAGAAGAGCGGAGAAGGTGGGGAAAAGAGCAGAGAAGAAGAAAAGGAGCAGAGAAGGCAGAGGAGAAAAAGACCAGAGAAGGCGAGGGAGAGAAGAGAGGAGAAGAGGAGAATGTGGGGATGAAAAAGAGTGAAGGCGGGGGAGAAAAAGAGCGGAGAAGGCAGGGGAGAAAAAGAGCGGAGAAGGCGAGGGGGGAGAAGAAGAGCGGAGAAGGCGAGGCAGAAGAAGAGCGGAGAAGGCGAGGGAGAAGAGCCAAGAAGGAGGCGAGGAAGAAGAAGAGCGGAGAAGGCGAGGGAGAAGAGCCAAGAAGGAGGAGGGGAAGGAGAATAACAGAGGAGGGGAAGGAGAATAACAGAGGAGGGGAAGGAGAATAACAGAGGAGGGGAAGGAGAATAACAGAGGAGGGGAAGGAGAATAACAGAGGAGGGGAAGGAGAATAACAGAGGAGGGGAAGGAGAATAACAGAGGAGAAGAACAAAGGACATCATAGGAGAAGGAAAAGAGAAATTGAGAAAGCAGATAAGAAGAGCCCAGAAAGCGGGGGATAAGAGTGGAGGAGGCTGAGAAGAGAAGGCGGAGGAGATGAACAGAGCAGGAGGAGGGGGAAGGAGAAGAGGGAGGAAAAGGAGAAGAAACAGAGGGGGTCAGGAATGGAGAAGGAAAAGAAGGTGGTGGAGGAGGAGAAAAGAGGAGAACAATGGAGAGGGAGAAAAAGAACAGAGAGGGCAAAGTAGAAGAATGGAGAAGATCAGAGAAGAGGAAGAAGAATAGAGAAGGAGAAAGAAGTATGGAGAAGGAGAAAGGGAATAAAAGGAGAAGAATGGAGAAGGGTAAGAACAATTGAGCAGGAGAAAGGAAAAAGAACAGAGAAGGAGAAGAAAAATGAAGAAGGTGAAGGAGAAGAGAAGAGCAGAACGGAGAAGGAGAAGAGAAGAAGAGAGTATAAGAAAGGTTGGAGGTTATTGGGATAGAGGGGAGAAAGTGTGAGGGCTGATAGAGATAGCTATATCGCCTAAAACAACTGATCTCTTATCCCCTTTATATTATTCCCTTACCCCTGATAATGCCCCTGGACACAACTTTTATCCTCTCTAAAGAGATATCAGGATAATGGTAATAGTACTGGAGACATGACTGTTAGCAAATATGGCTGCCTATGAGTTTGGTCACTGAGGGACAAATTTAGCAGTGAATGTGACTTTCACCAAACACTCTCTGGCGGTGACTCAATCACTGTCCTTTAAAACAAATGGACCAGGAAGATTCCCCTTCAGAATGTCGGATTCAAGGCTTTAAAAATATGACCCCAAGTGTCCATTCCTAAAGCTTCCCGTTGGGTCCCTCATTTTCTGGTCGGCCAATAGCTGCCTTAAGTGCTCCTCAATAATACTTTGTTGCCGGCAGCTGTCCCGGGCCTGTTTTACGGTCTGGCACATCTTCCAGCCAGTTGCCGTATTTTCCTCGGAGGCTTCTCTCGGAGACAGATGGCTCTGAATAGATGAAACGGCCCTTTCCCAACAGAGCCGTCGAGCTCTCCATTAGTCACAGTCCAGAGGAATTTCACAGCAGCAAATTGGTGGAGATGCCCGGCGCGGCGCACTCTGCACGGGTATAAACAGCTGCCCCTGTCACTTCTGTCTGTCACACAAAGAGGCCCCCTGGAATGTTACAAAGTGTCGCCGCATATTGTTTCCCACCAGCGCCAATGGTGTACATACATCTGTTCAGCCACACCGCTGCGGCAAAGACCACTTACCAGATTGTCCACCCCAGCCAAGGTGTGATTGGCATCATCCAGGGAGTAGGTCAGCTGGTAGATACCATCATTGGTCTCGCTGTTCCCATAAAAACCGACACCCACCGCGGCACTGAAAAGCAGAAAAAAAAAAGGGCGTCTGTTTCTATTGCTTTCGGTTTCAGTCAGCCCTGCTCTGCCCTGTAAAGGACATTACCTGCAAGCCTGATTTCAGGTATGTATGGGGCAACATCTGGTGTTTATGGGGCAATAATAATATTGCAGTATTTTCCATTGTGGTTTCTACCAGCCCTGTGCTTAATTCCCGGGTCTGTACCCCTGCTGTGCCCATTATGAGGGGTTCCCACCATCCCTGTAGCGAGTTCCCGGGTCTTTACACCTGCTGTGCCCATTAATATGAGAGGTTCCCACCATCCCTGTGCCGAGTTCCCGGGTCTGTACACCTGCTGTGTCCATTATGAGGGGTTCCCACCATCCCTGTAGCGAGTTCCCGGGTCTGTACACCCGCTGTGCCCATTATGAGGGGTTCCCACCATCCCTGTGCTGAGTTCCCGGGTCTGTACACCTGCTGTGTCCATTATGAGGGGTTCCCACCATCCCTGTAGCGAGTTCCCGGGTCTGTACACCCGCTGTGCCCATTATGAGGGGTTCCCACCATCCCTGTAGCGAGTTCCCGGGTCTGTACACCCGCTCTGCCCAATATGAGGAGTTAATTTTGTTTATTGAAAAATCTTACAAACAACAACTTATATACAATAAAACCATAATAAATAAATAAAACATATTTACACAATAATTGAATTTGATAATACAAAACAAGAACATTATAAATGGTACAAAACAAATTGCGCACAACACAATCCCTACAGGAGAGCCAGACTAAGGAACATCACCGTCACCATGCATGTAGCCTTTTATCAAAAATATATTTCATCTTGAAAATCTAGGGGAGTGAAACAAGAATACAAAGAAAAGCCGCACACCCCGAGATCAACAGGCAGCAGCTACAGAGTCCTGATATTCCTCCACGCCCTTATCCAGGCCTCCTGCTACCACCTGCCTTTCTCAAGACCCCGAATCTTCCCAACCTCACCCAGAATGTCCTGCACCACTACTTCGACAGGGAGGATTTTACCCCGTAAGGATACCTGACACCGTGCACTCCACGTGAAATAACGGACTACCAGACTAACTAAAAAAAGTGTTTCCAAATCATAATCCCGACGAGTCTGGAATGCCCCATACACCCACTCTGCATAACTCATATGGGGGAGGAAGGGTATACTCAGAGCCCTCCCAACCCTCTTGTACACCTCTATATTAAAAGGGCATTGAAGTAGAAAGTGATCCATGGACTCCACCACTCCTCCACACTCCACTCTCGGGCAGCCCCGATCACTCATGGAAATAAACTTCAAGTTGCCCTTCACATATAGTTTTCCATGAAAGGCAAGCCAAGCCTGATCCCTAAACTTCATTGGGATTCTCTCCAAATTAATCAATCGCAAACCCACCCCCAAAACCAGGCTTGGGCAATCCCTCAAGGCCAGTGGCTCGCAAAAAGCAGAGCTCATGATCCGCTTCTCAAGAAGTTTCCTTGGAAGAGATTTGACTTCTCCTGCTGGTACTTGCCACTGCCGAAGTATTTTCAAACACGGGGCAACATAAGCCGGGAGCTGTTCATGCTTGACCCTCAGGCTTTTCACTGGCCCACCATTTTCCCAGTCTCGCAGAAAGGGCCTAAACCAGGACTGGAAAATACCAACCCACCCAGGCGGTCTCTCTGCCAACATGTTACCAAGATTGTACTTCACAAACATCAGAGAGAAAAAGACTACAGGGTTGACCATCCCTAGACCACCCTCCCGCCTAGGAAGGTAAGTCACATTCCTTTTGACAAGGTTTATTCTGTTCCCCCATAACAGCTGGAAGAAACAACTATAGATCCTGGTATAGAGAGAAACTGGCAAAACGCAAACAAAACTGACATACAGAAAAATCGGAATCAGGTAAGTCTTGATCAGATCAACCTTTTCCCTCAAGGAAAGCTGCCAACCTTTCCAGCTTGCCACCTTGGCATCGGCATTCTCCAGCCTGTTCACCCAATTTGCATGACCATAGTCACCTGGGCCGAATTCAATGCCTAGAACTCGAATTTTTTGTTGGGGCTCCGGGAAGTCATCCGGGAGAACAAAGCTCTCTCCTTCCACACCCATCCAGAAAGCTTCACACTTGTCCTGGTTGACCTTTGAACCTGATGCCTCTGCATACTGCCCTATCACTGAGACCACCTCCTGCGCCTCCGCAGTCCCAGAGATAAAAACAGAAACATCATCAGCATAGGCCACAACCTTCAAAGGAGGCTCACCAGCGATGCCCAAAGGTACCCCACACAATGGTCCACTCTCTAGCCTTCTAATGAAGGGGTCGATTGCAAACACATATAGCAGAGGACTCAATGGACACCCCTGACGCACACCCGAGCCGACCGCAAAGGGCTGCCCGACCCAACCATTAACCAGAGGAAAGCTTTCAGCCCCTTTGTACAAAATCTTGAGCCAATCAATGAAACCCCCCTCCAGGCCATATTTGTCAAGAAGGAGCCACAAGTACTCATGATTAACCCGATCAAAGGCCTTAGCCTGATCCAATGTCAGCAAAAATTTACCCCAACCAGCAGCCCTACAACGCTCCAAGGCCTCCCGGACAGCTAACACTGCTGAGAAAGTGCTTCTACCTTGGACCGAACAGTGCTGGTGGCGGGATAACAAACTGCCTGCAACTGGTGATAATCGCCAGAAGAAAATCTTTGCCAGTATCTTCCTATCGACATTAAGAAGGCTAATGGGGCGCCAATTCCCAATCATGGAAGGATCTTTACCCTTTGACAGAAGGATCACTGCAGATTGCCTCATGGAGGGAGGGAGAGAACCCTCATTTAAACAGCCATTAAAAACCTCTGCAAGGTAGGGAGCCAGGATCGTCTTAAAACATTTATAGAACTCGGCTGTCAAACCATCTGGCCCTGGAGTTTTCTTGATGGCTAGTTTATCAATAGCCTGAATTACCTCATCTGCAGTGATTTCATCTGTCAAATTCATCAAAGGAACATTACTTTCCAGTCCTGGTGTAGAGTCCAAAAAACCCAACATCCTTGTCCGATCAAGGTTCCTTCCTCCCAGGAGATCGGCATAGTATGACCTGACAACCTCCAGGATCCCTGACCTAGACTTCGTCAGAGAGCCCGTACTGTCCCTCAGGCCATTGACCGTCTTAACTGCTACGCTCTGTTTACAGTTCTGGTAAGGGTCAGGCGAATGGTACTTCCCGTAATCCCTCTCCTGAACCAAAGAGGCGTGCCGGTCATATTGATGTCTCCTAAGGAGGAGCTTCACCTCAGAGATCGCCCCAGAATCTCCTCCATTCGAAACAAGGCGGTCAAGTTTCCTCCGCAAACGCTGGTAGGTGATATACTTATCTTGCTGCTTCTTTCTTCCTATGGCCTTGAAAAGCCCAACAGTCCGCTGTTTAACAAGCTCCCACCATTCTGACTTGCTGTTGCAAAAGTCTAGGATCGTTACCTGTGCTTGAAAAAAATCCTCAAAGGATTGTCTTATGCCGCGTACACACGGTCGTACTTTTCGTCTACAAAAGTCCAACGGACGCTGACGGACTAAAGCTGGCTGGTAATCCGATCGTGTGTGGGCTTCTCCGGACTTTCAACGTACTTTTTTAGCCTCAAATCCGACGTACTTTAGATTTGAAACATGCTTTAAAACTTTACTTCGTAACTACGACGGACCCCGAAATCCGCTCGTCTGTGTGCTAGTCCGACGGACAAAAAGCCACGCTAGGGCACCTATTGGCTACTGGCTATGAACTTCCTTATTTTAGTCCGGTGTACGTCATCACGTACGAATCCGACCGACTTTTGTGTGGTCGTGTGTAGGCAAGTCCGTTCGTTAGAAAGTAGGCCGCAAGTCCGCCGCAAGTCCACCGAAAGTCTGCCGGAAGTCTGTCGGACAGGCTGTCTGACTTTTGTAGACGAAAAGTACGACCGTGTGTACGCGGCATAACTCTCTCATCTTCCAGGAGGGCCGAATTCAATCTCCAGATACCCCTCCCCCTAGGTGGCATGTCTGGGGCATTCAGAGTCACAGATAGAATACAGTGATCAGAAAACTCCACTGCCCGACACACAGGTGCCGAAAAAGCGGAGTCTCCCTTCAAAAAAAACCTATCTATCCTACTCTGACTATTACCTCGCTGAAAAGTGAACCCCGTGCTGTCTGGGCAGCGCTTAATGTGCGCATCTACCAGACCTGCTTCCCTAACTATCGAATTAAGAAAAAGGGTGTCATAGCCCAGCTTATCTCTGAAACCTCTCCTGTCTTTAGACCTAGTAATGGTGTTGAAATCACCTCCAAAGATAACCTGCTGGGCCGTAAAAAGAAAAGGCTTAATTTTTGTAAAGAGGCATTTCCTGTCCCACTTCGTCTGGGGACCATAAATGTTAATCAGGCGCAAGTCCTGCCCCTTCACAGAGACGTCTAAGACCATGCATCTCCCTATCTCTACCTCAATTACCCGCCGGCACGTTACCATACCAGAAAAAAGGACTGCAACTCCGCTGTAAGGCTCGGCCGCAAGAGACCAAAATGAGGGACCACGTCTCCACTCCTTCTTTGCCAGATGTATATCGGCCAGACTACTCAGATGGGTTTCTTGCAAAAACAAAATGTCAGCATCAAACTCGCTGAGCAAAAATAAGGCCATATGACGAGCACTTACTGATCTTAAGCTGGCAACATTAATGGTTGCCACTTTTAACGGAGTGGGAACTGCCATTAGGGTAGTTGAGGCAGCCATTTCTTAGCCTGACTATTCCCTCTTCCTGGAGAACCAGCGCGCTTTGTAGCACCCTGGCACTCATCATCCATAGAGAATGCAGAACTGAATGAGTCCCATTCATCCTCATCATCATCATCATCATCAGACAGGACCTTAAACTTATTTTCTAAAGGCAAAAATTTAGGATTTAAGGTAACTGAACCCCCTTTTTTCCTTCTTTTGCCCCTCCTCCTCCTATCCTCCAACCACTCCATATCATCCTTAGACAAACCAGACTCAACAGCCTCCCCACCCCTATCCTCCCCTTCAACCCCCACCCCCCCCACTCCCCCTTCCCTTATCTACCACCAGGCCAGCCTCTGCACCCCACGATCCTCAATAGAAACCCTGCAGCGTCGGGGGAGGGGGGTTGGCACCACACCTGCCTCAGCACCTCTTGCTGCCTCTGCAATTTTAGAAGACACAGACACAGAAGGATTGGACACATTTTTGGCAACCGATACCTTACCTAGAGAAGACACTGGCACACTAGGTAAACGCACAGACTGGGGAGACACAGACACATTAGGTATTGGCACAGACTGGGGCACAACAGACTGGGGAGACACATTAGGTATTGACACAGACTCAGATGGACTCACAGGCACCCCAGCTGCTGAGCTCCGAGCATCCTCCATGTCCATGCGGAAGAACTCTCTCATGAGCTCAGGATTGTTGTGCATTGCCTCAGGACACTGACTGTAAGGATGTCCCACCGCATTGCACAGATTGCACCTGATGATATTACAGTCCTTCGCCAAATGTCCTATACCCTGACACAGAGAGCACTTCATCACTGGACAGGAGGATGCGAGATGTCCTTTATCTCCACACTTATTGCAGAGCTTTGGCTGGCCTGGATAGAAGATGGTCAGCCTGTCCCTTCCCAGGAAAGCTGAGGATGGCAGATGCTGGACAACATTATCAACAACCTTTAATTTTAGCTGCACAGACCATCCCCCCGTCCATATTCCCCGATCATCTACAATCTTTTTTAGGGGGCTCAGGACATCTCCATACCTCCTCAACCATACAGATAAATCCCCTTGTGGTATGGATTCATTGCGGACCAAAATTGTGACCATTTTAATGAGGGGCTGGCGTGAAACAAGCTTTGGGATGAGCCCTTTCCAGTCCGGCAGGCCCCTACACACGTGCTCATACTTCTCCCAAAATATGTCCAAAGACTCCGGACGGATAAAGGACAAATCATATTCATAGGAACCTGCCGGACTGATCAGGGCGAAGATATCTGTGGGTGTAAACCCCATCTGCAGGATTTTATCCACCACTGTCCTCCTATGTGGGGGGATTCCACTGCCTTCCCATTTTAACTGCACAACATTCCTCCTTTTAAACATGGAGGAAGATAAAACATTTTCATGCTCCCTCCCTGCTTGCTGCCCCTTCCCAGATCTTGTAGCAGCAACACCAGCATAAGTTTTTCTTGAGCCAGCAGCATTTGCAGTCTTGTCCTTAGACACAATCAAACCTGCTGGCAGAGAGTCTGAATCAGCTGGGATAGCAGTCTTCTGATTAGAGGCAGGACCCTCCCCCGAGCACATGGTTTCTTTTCTGGGATCAATCACAGTCATGGCTGCTGCAGACTCCTGGAAAGTTGTAGCACTACTGCACCCAGCATCTCCTCCACCATTCACAGGAACAGCCGCTGTGCCTGGTCCAGGCAAAGTCTCTGTATTGTCCATGGACCTCTCTGCAGACTGAAGCTGACAGTTATTAGCAGATGTTATTGCATGCTGTGTATTGTCTATGGGTCTGGGCTGACTGCCTGCAGCACTACAAGCCTCAGCAAGCACATTGTCATTAAAGTTCACACCAACATCCTGCACACACACTGTACCTGCACCTTGTCTCTCCACAGGTCTTTCTTCCACAGGGCTAGGAACGGCGTCCATCTTTTCCTCACCATCCTGGGAAGTGGATTCAAGTTTATTGATGAAATCCAGCATGGCAGAACCTTCAACCTCCTGCTCAGATGTTCCACATTGCTGGGGAGTGAAGGGGACAGAGGCCTCCACCATTGAGGGCTCAGCAGATGTCTGAGGTGTTGAAGAGCTGGGCTCATCCTCCGGGCCCACTTTCTCACTCTCTGCTGTCTGTAGCTGCATCTCCTCACTGGTCTCCTCACCCTCCATGCAGGAAGCGGCTCCTCTTCTCATTTGGCTGAATCTTTCTTCATTTTTATATTTCTCTTTAAATGCTCCACTATTCTCCTTCAGAGAATTCACCAGTTCTTTCTGCTTCCGCAGAGCTTGTTCCAGGTCTTTCAGCTCAGGCCTCAGAGCGGGTCTTTTCTTGCTGAACACTTTGGCACAAATCTGCTTTTTCTTTTTAAATTCATTTTTCAAAGCCACCAACTTCTCCTCTTCCTTCTCAATCCGCTTCAGCGTTTCAATAACCCTCCGTCTAAAGGCAGACAGGGACTCATCTTTCCTTGGGCCAGGCCCAGTGTCGTCCACAGGCTGAGGCCTATCCAGGGGGCCTCCACCAGGGTCCTCCCCAGGATCCTGCATCACTCCTGGGGCAGAGGAGCAACTCTAGTCCCTGGTCTCTGGAAGCACAGGAGCAAAGGAACTAGCAACCTCACACCTCGCTGTCAGGGAGTGGAATGGCAGTTTCCCACCATCCCTGTGCCGAGTTCCGGGGTCTGTACACCTGCTGTGCCCATTATGAGGGGTTCCCACCATCCTTGAGCTAAGTTCCCGGGTCTGTACACCTGCTGTGCCCATTATGAGGGGTTCCCACCATCCCCTTGCTGAGTTCCTGGGTCTGTACTCCTGCTGTGTCCATTATGAGGGGGTTCCCACCATCCCTGTGCTGAGTTCGGAAGGTTGTATGAATGGAATGAT
This sequence comes from Lithobates septentrionalis, assembly GCA_037952835.1. Classification (NCBI taxonomy): domain Eukaryota; kingdom Metazoa; phylum Chordata; class Amphibia; order Anura; family Ranidae; genus Lithobates; species Lithobates septentrionalis. The sequence continues at coordinate 80,469 of JBBDGP010002593.1, read as the reverse complement.
CTGGAAGATTTAGGTGTCAGACCAGATCTAGATAGGAGGGGAGCTCTGTCAGGTGGTGGTGGCTGTCCACCAATCAGCATTTATTATTCATGTCTGGTTATAAGGAATACAGGGGCCATAATATGTTAAAAAGAAGAAAAAAAAAAAAGAAGAAGCAGCGGCCTCTTAATAGCACAGACAGGGAGCCCAAATCCATCCAGAGAGCACCGGCCTAATTGTTACATATGCCATCTCTGCCCCCCTGCACTGGGGGGCCCCCAGGGCTACATCCTGTACATAGAAGGGGCTCTGTAGAATGTCTGCGGTCTGTGTAATTAGCGGATATCAGGGATTCAGGGGCAATGTAGCTTCACTAACCTCCTCCGACAGATCTGGAGTAGAAGACTTACCTCCAGGGTCGCCCTGAGCCAACTCATCCACATCAACGCCATAGTGCGGGAGGGGGGGGAAGGGGGGGCCTGGCCGCCCCCCCCCCCCCCCCCCCATATGGAGCCTTTCACAACGTCCAGAAAAATAATTTTAAATTATAGGGGGCCAAATGATGGGAATGGATCCCGGAGGAGGCGATGTCCATGGGGCTACAGAAGGGGGCCGCCCAGGAAAAGAGATTTTAGTTGGTTGGTAGATGAGAGAGAAAAAAAAAAATAAATAAAAATGGGTTTCCTTACATCTGTCTGATGGCTCTGTTCAGACCGCGTTTTCGCATGCATGTCACTGGTAGGGCAGCCCATTCATTTCAATAGGGGGAAAAAAAGTGAAATCTTGTGAACATCGATGGAAAACGACAGCAAAGAGGCTGCAGTAGATCAGCAATATTGAAATGCCAAAAAAAAAAACCCTGAAAATTATTTTATTAAAAAGGTGATTTTTTTATGATACTGTCTATGATCGTTTATGATATTGTTTATGTACTTTAGCAAACAAAATCCCTTTTAAATACAGTGTGCTATAAATGATGATGTCAAAGCGGCTTCTGTCCGCGGTCCCTGAATATTAGAGTCTTCAGCCCATTATAATACAGTGATAACACATGATGCTATTTTAAGTCCTGGCTGGGAAAAAAAAAAAGGAAGCGCGATGGCGAGGTTGTTATATAACCGGATCCCTCTGACAGCCCAATTCTCCACTCGGCGCTGAACCCCGCGCTCCTCGCTCCCGCTGATCCCCGCCTCTCATCATTAAGTGACATCAATCATCGGCTGGAATCGCTCTTCTCAGCAGCGAGCGACATTAGTAATAAACCAAGATATCAATATCTCACCGGCGGGATAATACATCTCACGGAGAACACAAAACATTAAAATCGGCGATGCGTCAATAACGCCGCGTGCCGCCGCGCTCCCGCTGATCCCTCTGAGCTCCGTAGAGGAGCGTTCTTTTCTTTTTGTATTTTATTCCCTTTTTTTTTTTTCTCAATCTTTGATTTTTTTTTTTTTCTCTTTTAAATAGTACATATAAACACTAAAAACGCAAAGCGTTGCGGGAACGCATGCTAAATCCAGTGCTTTCCCGCAGAGAAACACGCTCCCCTATTGCGCACGTGCAGCCGTGCCATTAAAGCCCCGTTCACATCTGCACATTGCTGATTGAAAAGCAAACCGCACAAAAGTTCATATCCCCATGATTCTGGAGCTTCAATTCATATGCACATGAACATACACAGGTAATTATTGTGACAATTATGGCTTTGGTGTTATTCCTTTTTCCAATCGATGAATGTTTTTTCAATTTGTCAAATTTGTATCTATATATCCTTGATTTTGTTGTGACTGTTGATTAACCTATTTCTTTAAAAAAAAAATCCTGTTTATTTCTAGTGCTCATTGTGCCTGATAGCAATTACATCTCCTGAAGAAGCCAATTATCAAGGCGAAACATGTAGAGATGAAATCAGTCAGCACATGTATCAGTACTGTAATATCAAAATCTCTTTTTTGCATATCTGTTTTAATTGCTTGAATAAATTTCTACTTTTTATAAAATTATTTTGTTCTAATTTAGCACCTTGAAAAATCCCAAATACCTTTTTAAATTTCTAAAATATTTTCTAAAGGGATGTGGTGCTTTATCTTCTAGATGATAGGCAAAATACCTTCTCTCCACGTGCTGCAAAACGTGCACCGCGCGTTTTATCGTGCTGCAGCTTCATGGCAGGATGAGCCGCAATTATTTTAATAAAAGCTGCAGATTTATATATTAAAAAAAAAAAATTGAAAATAGCTTTTGAAATGTGATGGCGCTGCAACAGCCTCCATAGGAAGCCTATTCGATCGGCGACAACGTGGGAGCATCATTGGGAGACAGGAACAAAGTGTTGTCACCCGAAAAAAAAAACAGGAAGTGCCTGAACAAGCGTCTTTTTTGGTAAGATCAGTAGTGCTTCATTTAATAAAAGCTGCAGTTTTACAAAATGTCCACTAGTCTTCATTGGAAGCCTATATGACGGTGACAACCCAGGAGCTCAATTGAGAGACAGGGGCAGAGCGTTGTCACCTTGCAATAGGAAGTGCCTGAACAAGACCTTCATGGCACGATCACCAAGGATTCCGATAATGAAAGCTGCAGATTTACAAATGTCTACTTGTAGTCTCCATCTGAAGCCAGTGTTGACGGTGAAAACCCAGGAGACCAACTGGGAAGTAGGGACAGAGTGTTGTCACCCTGTAATAGGAAGTGCCTAATGGCGACGACCCCTGTCTCTTCTCTTCCCTCTGTTCCAGCATTGCAGCCCCAGAAAGATATTTCAGCATCTGCAGTCACATGGCAGACAGGTGAGGATATCGCAGATAATATTAATGTGAGAGTGCGGGCTTCGCAGGATGCCAAGTCACAGCTATAGTGTAAAATTAGCAGATGGGAAAATTACTCCTGGGGGGGTGGGGGTGAGGGGTCTGGAATGAACGATTGTAGCATTTTATTTCTTCAGATGAAATGTATCCAAAGCCAATTGTGTTACTGTACATTTAAGGCATAGACTTTAAAATGGAAACGCATAAAAAAAACAAAAAAAAAACACACACACGTAAGCAGGCATTTTGTATGCACTTCTATTAATGCAGGGGTGCGCTACGAGTGCATAGTTCAGGAGTGCGTTACGCGCAGAGTTCAGGGGTGCGCTACGTACAGAGTGCAGAGTTCAGGGGTGCGCTACGTACAGAGTGCAGAGTTCAGGGGTGCGCTACGTACAGAGTGCAGAGTTCAAGGGTGCGCTACGTACAGAGTGCAGAGTTCAAGGGTGCGCTACGTACAGGGTGCAGAGTTCAAGGGTGCGCTACGTACAGAGTGAAGAGTTAATGGGTGCGCTACATACAGAGTGAAGAGTTCAGGAGTGCGTTATGTACAGAGTGCAAAGTTCAGGAGTGCGCTACGTGCAGAGTTCAGGACTGCGCTACGTACAGAGTGAAGAGTTCATGGGTGCGCTATTTACAGAGTGCAGAGCTCAGGGGTGCGCTATTTACAGAGTGCAGAGCTCAGGGGTGCCCTATTTACAGAGTGCAGAGTTCATGGGTGCGCTATTTACAGAGTGCAGAGCTCAGGGGTGTGCTATGTACAGAGTGCAGAGTTCAGGGGTGCGCTATGTACAGAGTGCAGAGTTCAGGGGTGTGCTATGTACAGAGTGCAGAGTTCATGGGTGTGCCATGTACAGAGTGCAGAGCTCAGGGGTGCGCTATGTACTGAGTGCAGAGTTCATGGGTGCGCTACGTACAGAGTGCAGAGTTCAGGGGTGTGCTATGTACAGAGTGCAGAGTTCAGGAGTGCACTACGTACCGAGTGCAGAGTTTGGGGTGAGCTATGCACAGTGTGCAGCTCTCTTTCACAGGTCGATGCCCCATCCAACATTGCACCTCCATCTTCCTTTGCCCCCACTCTGAGTGTAGGGCAGGCAGGGATCTGGGAGAGCCACTGAGAGGAAAGCTGTCCTTGTACACACAGAACACCTCTGTCTCTACAAGTGACAGTGGTGAGATAGGAGCGGAGGCATTGAGCCGGAGGTGACGGAACAGAGTTCCGCCACGTCATGGCTGGAAAAAAAACCCTGTGTGTGCGGGCCACATGAAACGGGCTGGCGAGCCGGATTTGGCAGTGTTTGACACATGTGGTGTAGACAGAGCCCATAGGGCTCCTCAGATCCACATCAGATCCGGATTCCCAAAGCTGTTTCTGCATCACAAGGCTGTAACCTGAATGACATTTAGTTTGTTGAAGTGCTGCAATGACTCCTGACTGGTCACGGTGTAGGACATGGGATGCACATCCCCTGACCAACTCTGTTCAAGCACTTGCTAAAGTAGGGTGACAACGTTCTGTCCCTGCCTGCCACTTGTGTGCCAGCGTTGTCACCCGAGATTAAATATGCCTCCAGACCACCAATAAGCTTGTTTCGAAGTGCAAAGCTCTTTATTTTAGTATGATAGCATAGGAAAGAAACGTTTCAGGGCCACATGCCTGAGGAAGGGTGCCTGCGTTGCTTTCCTATGTGATAAGGAGGAGCCCAGGATGAGCAAGCCTAACCCCCAAGATGTATGAGCGGTATGTGTCAGTAAAGAATCCCCCACCCCCCCCAAAAAATTGGGCACCAATCTGCATGATTACCCCTTAAGTATCAATTCCCCCCTCCTCCCAGTACAAATGTGCCCCCCTGCTGAAATCCCCCCTCCCAGCACAAATCTTTGCCCCCTCCACTCCCAAATCCCCCAGCACAAATGACCCACCCCCCCAAAAAAGAAAAAAAATATCACCCTTCCTAGCACAAATCCTCCACCCCCCACTCCAAATCCCCCCTCTCCCAATGAAACCACCCCTCCCAGCACAAAATTCCCCCCCACCCCAAAAAAAAAAATCACTCCTCCTAGCACAAATCCTCCACCCCTCAAAATGTCCTCTCCGAGAACACATCTCCCCCCCTCCAAATCCCTCCCATCACCTCTCCCAGCAAAAATCCTCCACCTCTCAAATTTACCCTCCAAGTACGCATCCTCTCCCTCCACTTCAAAATTCCCCCACCTAGCAAAAACACCCCCCAATCATCCCTATTAATACAAATCCCCCCCCCCCCCCCCAACAACAAAAAAAAATCCTGCTCCTACTACCATATCACCTCTTCTAGCACAAACCCTCCAACCCTCAAAATTCCCCTCCGAGTGCACATTCTCTCTCCCCCCCCCACTCCAAACCCCCCCCCCCTCCTGTCCCAAACACCCCCCCAATTATCACCATTAGCACAAATCCCCTCCCCAAAAAGAAAACATTCCTCCTCCTACCACAAATGCCCTCCCCCTCTACCATATCACCTCTTCTAGCACAATTCCCCCCCCCCCACTCCAAATCACCCCTACCAGCACAAATCCTCCACCCCTCAAATTTCCCCTCTGAGTACATGCCCTCCCCCACTCTCCAAATCCCCCCCCCCCCCCCATCACTCCTTCCACCACAAATCCCCCACCCTCAAATTTCCCCTCTGGGTACACATTCTCTCCCCCCACTCCTCATCCCCCCTCCTATCACAAACACCCCCCAAATATCCCAATTCCTCCTTATACCACAAATGCCCTCCCCCTCTACCATATCACTTCTTCTAGCACAATCCCCCCCCCACTCCAAATCCCCCCAATCACCCCTCCCAGCAGAAATCCTCCACCCAAATTCCCCTTCCTAGCACAAACACCCCACAATCATCCCTATTAGCACAAATACCGCCCCCCCCCCCCCCAAATAAATAAAAATAATTCTTTCTCCTACTACAAATCCCCATCCCCCCTCTACCATATTATCTCTTCTAGCACAACCCCCCCCCCTCCCCCAGGACAAATCATCTTTCCCCCATCCTCCCTCCCAACATGAATCTCCCCTCCTAGAACCCCCCCCCCCAAATTTCCCCTCATAAAACAATTCTTACCACCTGCTGCCCCCCAAATTTTTTCACCCAACACAAATCCCCTCCCCCTCTATCTGCTCACATGATACCACAGTGCCCAGGGCAGCCTCCCCTCCTGCCCACCCCTTGCCCTGGTGATCAGACAAGAATACAGAGCTTTGCACTTTGAAACAAGCTTGTTGGTGGTCTGGTGACCTACGTCATGGAGTGTGACAATACCAGAGCACAATAGGAGACAGCGGCACAGGACTGTTATTGGTGGGTACTTTTTTTTTATGCAACTTTTGAAGTCACATGACCACGTTGAAGCGTCTGCGAGGTTTCGGGTTTATCGCATTGGGAGCGGAGAGCCCTTCAATACGGAGCAACCTGGCCGGTGACATTTCCCTTTTTAGTAGTCCCAGCCGGGAATCTTCCATCCACAGAACCCGCAGCCGGCGGCGATTAGTAGATGTGGCCGTGTGACAGCCGTAGCCTGTGCCCCTCGCCGCGCTGCTCACCTGTCATTTCCCTCTGCACATCCCCCGACCCATCCGGATTACAGACACAATCCCCACGCTAAACCCTCGCAGAGAGCAAAATCTAATCAAAAAGAATCGTCCCCGGCCAGAATTCCCCCGGCTCAGCTGACCGAGAGATTGAACGATGGCGGGGGAGGCCGGAGAGACTGAGGAGAGCAAGAAAAAAAAAAAAGGGGGGACGCACTCAGAGAAAACAAAGCAACTCCTTTATTTATTATACATATACCTCTGCGTGCCAAGCTGTCCGAGATTAAAATGGTCCACAGTAACCCTCATAATAGGCACAGCAGGTGAACAGACCCAGAAACTCAGCACAGGGATGGTGGGAGCCCCTCATAATGGGCACAGCAGGTGTACAGACCCGGGAACTCAGCACAGGGATGGTGGGAACCCCTCATAATGGGCACAGCAGGTGTACAGACCCGGGAACTCAGCACAGGGATGGTGGGAACCCCTCATAATGGGCACAGCAGGTGTACAGACCCGGGAACTCAGCACAGGGATGGTGGGAACCCCTCATAATGGGCACAGCAAGTGGGAGTATCTGATTGGTCGCTTTTGGCTGAACAGACAGCTCTCCCTTCAGTCGGTGGTAGATTTGGGCGAAAGGAAATCGTTCCACTCACCAGCACAGCAGGCCCGACACGGTGGCGGTCCAGGTGATGCAGCACGCTTGTGGTCTCTTGGTTTCCACGGTTTCATCTTTCTTGCAGCAGCAGAAGCAGATGAGATAGATGCTGATGAAGAGGAGGTTGAGGAAGGCGCAGGCGGCGATGACCAGAGCCCAGAACAGCAGCGTCTGTGGAAAGAGAGAGAGAGAGAGATCAATGAGCTTCTTGTTACCAATGGCACCTTCTTAAAGTGGACCCGTCACTGCCCAGTAATACTTGAACCTGCAGATCGAGGCATCAAAGTACTGGAGTGCTTTTATTCAAAACATATAATGGATGCAACGTCCAACGCATTTCGGCGGCCACACATCGGCCCCTTCAGGCTTGAAAAAGATACAGAAACAGCTTACATGGACCCACCATCCAATCAAACAATATTCCCACTGTAAAACACGGAGCTGGTAATATCCTGTTATTTTGGTGTGGGGGGGGGGTAATATCCTATTATTTGGGGGGGGTAATATCCTTTTATGGAAGGGGTAATATCCTGTTATGGGGGATGCTAATATCCCGTTATGGGGCTGGTAATATCCTGTTATGGGGGTGGTAATATCCTGTTATGGGGGTGGTAATATCCCGTTACGGAGGGGGTAATATCCTGTTATGGAGGGGGTAATATCCTGTTATGGAGGGGGTAATATCCTGTTATGGAGGGGGTAATATCCTGTTATGGAGGGGGTAATATCCTGTTATGGAGGGGGTAATATCCTGTTATGGAGGGGGTAATATCCTGGTATTTGGGGGGTAATATCCCATTAAGGGGGTGGTAATATCCTGTTATTTTGGGGGGGGGGTGGTAATATCCTGTAATTTGGGGTGGGGTAATATCCCATTATGGGGGTGGTAATATCCCGTTATGAAGGGGGTAATATCCCGTTATGAAGGGGGTAATATCCCTTTATGGAGGGGGTAATATCCCGTTACGGAGGGGGTAATATCCCGTTACGGAGGGGGTAATATCCTGTTACGGAGGGGGTAATATCCTGTTATGGAGGGGGTAATATCCCGTTATGGAGAGGGTAATATCCCGTTATGGGGGTGGTAATATCCTGTTATGGGGGTGGTAATATCCCGTTACGGAGGGGGTAATATCCCGTTACGGAGGGGGTAATATCCCGTTACGGAGGGGGTAATATCCCGTTACGGAGGGGTAATATCCCGTTACGGAGGGGTAATATCCCGTTACGGAGGGGTAATATCCCGTTACGGAGGGGTAATATCCCGTTATGGGGGTGGTAATATCCCGTTATGGGGGTGGTAATATCCCGTTATGGGGGTGGTAATATCCCGTTACGGAGGGGTAATATCCCGTTATGGGGGTGGTAATATCCCGTTATGGGGGTGGTAATATCCCGTTATGGGGGTGATAATATCCCGTTATGGGGCTGGTAATATCCCGTTATGGGGGTGGTAATATCCTGTTATGGAGGGGGTAATATCCTGTTATGGAGGGGGTAATATCCTGTTATGGAGGGGGTAATATCCTGTTATGGAGGGGGTAATATCCCGTTACGGGGGTGGTAATATCCCGTTACGGAGGGGGTAATATCCCGTTACGGAGGGGGTAATATCCCGTTACGGAGGGGGTAATATCCCGTTACGAGGGTGGTAATATCCCGTTACGGAGGGGTAATATCCCATTACGGAGGGGTAATATCCCGTTATGGAGGGGGTAATATCCCGTTATGAAGGGGGTAATATCCCGTTATGAAGGGGGTAATATCCCTTTATGGAGGGGGTAATATCCCGTTACGGAGGGGGTAATATCCCGTTACGAGGGTGGTAATATCCCGTTACGGAGGGGTAATATCCCATTACGGAGGGGTAATATCCCGTTATGGAGGGGGTAATATCCCGTTATGAAGGGGGTAATATCCCATTATGAAGGGGGTAATATCCCTTTATGGAGGGGGTAATATCCCGTTACGGAGGGGGTAATATCCCGTTACGGAGGGGGTAATATCCTGTTACGGAGGGGGTAATATCCTGTTATGGAGGGGGTAATATCCCGTTATGGAGAGGGTAATATCCCGTTATGGAGAGGGTAATATCCCGTTATGGGGGTGGTAATATCCTGTTATGGGGGTGGTAATATCCCGTTACGGAGGGGGTAATATCCCGTTACGGAGGGGGTAATATCCCGTTACGGAGGGGGTAATATCCCGTTACGGAGGGGTAATATCCCGTTACGGAGGGGTAATATCCCGTTACGGAGGGGTAATATCCCGTTATGGGGGTGGTAATATCCCGTTATGGGGGTGGTAATATCCCGTTATGGGGGTGATAATATCCCGTTATGGGGGTGGTAATATCCCGTTATGGGGGTGGTAATATCCCGTTATGGGGGTGGTAATATCCCGTTATGGGGGTATTTCTCTGCAGCAGGGACTGGAGCACTTGTCAAGAAAAAAAAATGGAAGGGGCAAAATACTGTCAAATTCTTGAATAAAATCTGCTGCCCTCTGCTGGCAGAAAGTTGTCAATGGGAAGAAGGTTTCCCTTCCAAAGCACACAGCATCAATGAGCACACAGCGGTTGGAGAAGACGGCGGGGAATGTCCTTACATGGCCTAGTCAGAGCCCAGACTTAAACCCCATTGAAAATCTGTGGAGTGATTGAAGACTGCAGTCCACAAACAGTCACCATCAAATGTCACTGAACCGGAGCAGTTCTGCAGAGAAGAGCGGGCAAATATTGCAAAGTCTGGATGTGCAAAGTTAGTAGAGACAAATCATAACAGACTAAAGGCTGGAATTACCACTTGCCTACCGGGCACTTTCACCCCCTTCCTGCCCAGGCCAATTTTCAGCTTTCAGCGCTGTTGCAATTTGAATAATTGCGCGGTCATGCAACACGGTACCCAAATAGAATTTTTATCATTTTTATTTAAACAGACAGAGCTTTCTTTTGGTGGCATTTAATCACCACTGGGTTTTTTTTTATCTTTTGCTAAACAAATGAAAACAGAAATATTTCATCGCTTTTCATAGCTTCTGTTTGAAAATTTTCTAAATAAGTCATTTTTCTTCTTCACGGATATGCGCTGATGAGGCTGTACTGATAGGTGGCACTGATCGGCATCACTGATATGCGCTGATGAGGCTGCACTGATAATCAAGACACAGATGAGCAGTGTGAGCACGGAAGGACATCACATGACGGTCTCCCGGCAAAGCGTGGCCGCCCTGTAGCTGTCATTCCGCTATAGCTCGGGCGCGAAGGACAAAGTAAACCCTGGTGTGTTTTTCTTTATTTCTTCTTCCCTGCAAAGTAAAGGCATAATGTGCTAGTATGCATCGCATGCTAGCACATTATGTGACACTTACTTGCAAACGAAGCCCTTGTCTTCCCCGCTGCAGGCCACATCTATCTTCGCCCCGTCTTCCTTCCAGGGGCCTCAGACTCCGGCTCTGTGACTGGCCGAAGCTGCGTGGCGTCACTCCCGCGCATGTGCGTGGGAGCCGCCGGTCACGGCACACTCGCCTGAAGAAACGGCACGGGCGGCCACTCCTTCAGAGCGCATGCGCCGATGACCTCATCGGCGCAGTAAATCATAAAAGTCTCCAGTACGGTGCACGTTTAGGAGATATTACAGTACCTATTAGGTACAACTTCCCCATGGAGGTTTACAACCTTTTTAAAGCAAAAGGCGACTCAACAAAATAATGACATAAGGGGGGGGATTCTTTTCTCCAACTCAGTGATTTTTTTTTTTATGACATGTCCCCTAAAATTAACTCAACACACAGCCATTAATGTCCTAAACCGCTGGCAACAAAAGTGAGTACACCCCTAAGTGAAAATGTCCAAGTTGGGCCCAATTAGCCATTTTCCCTCGCCGGTGTCATGTGACTCGTTAGTGTTACAAGGTCTCAGGTGTGAATGGGGAGCAGGTGTGTTAAATTTGGTGTTATCGCTCTCACCTCTCTCATATGGTCACTGGAAGTTCAACATGGCACCTCATGGCAAAGAACTGTCTGAGGATCTGAAAAAAAGAATTGTTGCTCTACATAAAGATGGCCTAGGCTATAGAGAAGATTGCCAAGGCCCTGAAACTGATCTGCAGCATGGTGGCCAAGACCATACAGCGGTATAACAGGACAGGTTCCACTCAGAACAGGCCTCACCATGGTCCACCAAAGAAGTTGAGGTCACGTGCTCAGCGTCATATCCAGAGGTTGTCTTTGGGAAATAGACGTATGAGTGCTGCCAGCATTGCTGCAGAGGTTGAAGGGGTGGATCAGCCTGTCAGTGCTCAGACCATACGCCGCACACTGCATCAAATTGGTCTGCATGGCTGTCATCCCAGAAGGAAGCCTCTTCTAAAGATGACAAGCAGACTAAGGACATGGATTACTGGAACCATGTCCTGTGGTCTGATGAGACCAAGATAAACTTATTTGGTTCAGATGGTGACAAGCGTGTGTGGGGGCAACCAGGTGAGGAGGACAAAGACAAGTGTGTGTTGTCTACAGTCAGCATGGTGGTGGGAGTGTCATGGTCTGGGGCTGCATGGGTGCTGCCGGCACTGGGGAGCTACAGATCATTGAGGGAACCATGAATGCCAACATGTACTGTGACATACTGAAGCAGAGCATGATCCCCTCCCTTCAGAGACTGGGCCGCAGGGCAGTATTCCAACATAACGACCCCAAACACACCTCCAAGATGACCACTGCCTTACTAAAGAAGCTGAGGGTAAAGGTGATGGACTGGCCAAGCAGGTCTCCAGATCTAAACCCTATTGAGCATCTGTGGGACATCCTCAAACGGAAGGTGGAGGAGCTCAAGGTCTCTAACATCCACCAGCTCTGTGATGTCTTCATGGAGGAGGGGAAGAGGACTCCAGTGACAACCTGTGAAGCTCTGGTGACCTCCATGCCCAAGAGGGTTAGGGCAGTGCTGGAAAATAATGGTGGCCACACAAAATATTGACAGTTTGGGCCCAATTTGGACATTTTCACTTAGGGGTGTACTTACTTTGGTTGCCAGCGGTTTAGACATTAATGGCTGTGTGTTGAGTTATTTTGAGGGGACAGCAAATTTACACTGTTATACAAGCTGTACACTCACTACTTTACATTGTAGCAAAGTGTCATTTCTTCAGTGTTGTCACATGAAAAGATAGAAGAAAAGATTTACAAAAATGTGAGGGGTGTACTGACTTTTGTGACATACTGTATTGTAGAAGGTCCATACATGCACTTTATGGTGGAGCTTCAACAAATCTGGAGCTTTGTGGGTCACCTATGGCGGTGGGTTGGCCATTTTTCGGAATAAGCTATAATACGGCGTCACCATTGGCGGACCATCCCATTTCGGGCAGGGAGGGTATATGGCGTGGTGCTGGGTGTGGATTGGACTGAAGCAATAATAACCATAATGGAGGATCTTTCTCTGCTCGCTGATTAAAGAATTTGGGCCGGAGTTTGGCTTTAAGCTGGATTCTGCACACGACTCGTATCTCTTATTTTCTTTTTAAAAAAAAAAGGTTCTTTTAAGGTGAATAAAACGCTGATGTCGGTGTCTGAGCGCCAATAACCGCATCCCTGGCTCCCCGTCTCCCATATTCCTGGACTTGAGCTGCCTATGTGGAAGGATTTGGTCGTGTGACCTCGTCCCCCCCCTCCCCCCCCCCCCTCGTGACACGATATATCCAAACCTTGTGATGTCTGTGGGAATGGGGAGAGGGCGGCGGGCCCATCATACATATAGGCCTTTATGTTCTGGAAGAACCCCGCCCCCACCCGCCTTAGTTTCCTGATCTCATTGCTTCCTCCGCTCTGTTCCTAATAATATTCCGGCGTTTTTCATGGTGCAGGAAACCCCCCTCCCCCGCAGTTTGGGAGATTGACAGGGAGATAACCACACACATCAAACATTACACGCCGCATATCACAAACCCAAACCTCCTACATTATCCTCAGAGGAAGAAAACAATCCAGCGATATGATATTTCCGGAGATAATCAATGAGACATTGTCTGCTAATTTCCTAATTCTGCGCCCCAAGGCAGGACTGATTTGTATCATTAGCATAAAGCAACTGTCATTTTTAATAATAATTTAATAAATAATAACAATATATTAATTATGTATTAATTAATTGAATAATAAAATAATAATTTTTAATAATGTAATTTAATAAAGCAACTGTATTTAATAATAATTGATTAATAAATTTAATTACTTAATTAATTTAATAATAATTTAATAATAATTTTTAATAATGTAATTTAATAAAGCAACTGTATTTTTTAATAATTTAATAAATAATAATTTAATTTTTAATAATGTAATTTAATAAAGCAACTGTATTTAATAATAATTGAATAATAAATTAATTTAATTACTTAATTTAATAATAATTTTTAATAATGTAATTTAATAAAGCAACTGTATTTTTTAATAATTTAATAAATAATAATTTAATTTTTAATAATGTAATTTAATAAAGCAACTGTATTTTTAATAATAATTTAATAATAATAAATGTAATAATGATTTAATAATAATTTTTAATAATGTAATTGAATAAAGCAATATAATTTAATAAATAATAAATTAATTTAATAATAATTTTTAATAATGCAATTTAAGCAACAATTTTTTAAATCATTTAATAATAAATTAGTTTAAATTATTTAATAATAATAATTTAATAATAATTATTTTTTAATGATGTAATTTAATAAAGCAACTGTAATTGTTTGAAAATTAAAATCTTACTTTCAACTTTGTATCAATTGTTGCATCTCAATGCGGACGATCTCCCGCAGCCTTTTTTGCAACCACTTCCCGTCTCCATACCCTCCAGCGAAGGCTGCATGGCTTTTTCCCAAGGCGTTTTTCCGGGTTGGTGACAACGCTGGGCCGCATCGGTGTCATGTGCTGTGTGTGGGAACTGCCACTTCTAGTCTCTATTGGAAGCCTGTGCGACAACGCAGGAGCACCACCGCCAGAGCGTTGTCACCATAAAACAGGAAGTGCCTGCACCACGGCCTTCGTGGCAGGATCAACGGGCATTCGTTTCAAGAAAGCGGTACGAAATGTGTATTAGCTTTACCACTTCACGACCGCCCCCGCAGTATATATACACGTCATTACTTTGACATTAAATAGTGGGGGGTTATGGCGGCAGCAAGCTTTTTAGTCTGTGGGCGATTCGGCGCCGGATAAAAGCGATCCCAGCGGCGCATTTGCTGCGGGATCACTTTTAGAGGTGGCAGGAGAGGTGACCCCGCCCCCCCATTTCCCAGAGCCATCAGTAAGCCCAGGACTGACACAACGCAGCCGATGGCTAGGCAGGAAGTCGAGTGAGGGTAAGACAGCCCCTCCGCTCAGCTCTATGCCCTTGGAGGACCGGGGCGACCTTTGCCATTACTTCTGGTTTTCAGGTATAAAGACATTTTTTTTTTTTTAAAGTGTCAAAAAAATATTTTTTTTTTTGGCTTCAGGCCTCATGCCCACTGACGTTTTTAAAAATGTGCTGTAAAGCCAGTACCGACGCCTGGAAAAAGCGGCGTTAAAAATGCGATTTTTACCGCGTTTTGCATTTGCACTTTTTGCACGTTAGCATTAGGTAGCGGTTTTTTTTTTAAGAAAAATACATCTCTCGGCTACATTATACTTCCAAATTACCCACAATGCCACAGAAACAAACAAAAAAAAACGCCGGAGCTAAAAAATGCGCAAAAACAGTGATGCTGCGTTTTTTTGGCGTTTTAACAGCTCTAGCGCCACGCCTCAGAATGCCCTGATCCTGGGAGTTTTTTTTTTTGCAGCTTAAAAATGCCTATGCCAGTTACAGCTCAAAAACACCATGGTGGGCATGAGGCCATAGACCAGTGATGGAGAACCTTGGCAGCCCAGATGTTTTGGAACTACATTTCCCATGATACCCAACTACACTGCAGAGTGCATGAGCATCATGGGAAATGTAGTTCCAAAACATCTGGGGTGCCAAGGTTCACCATCACTGCCATAGGCCATCATGGAGAGGCGTTTTTAAGCTGCAAAAAAAAAAAAACGCTCATAAAAACAGCAGTAAAAACGTCCGTGGGCATGAGGCCTAAAGGGTAAGGCTCCATGGAGCTCAAAAAACGGACGTTTTTTTTTTTTTTTTTTTTTTAACAGCCCATAAATGACCCTCTATGTCATCCTATGTGTCCACAGCGCACATGGACATTTTTGGATGTTTATCAGCAGTGGAGTTTATGGGCTGTTTTCTGAACGCCATAAAATCGCATTCAGGAGTCGTTTTTCTGACCACAAGAAAAAAAAATAACGCAAAACGCTCATAAACGCTGATAAACGTTGATAAACGCTCAAAAACATGGCTCACCAGCATTTAACAATTTTGATCCATTTAAAAATTTTTTAAAAATAATAAAAACCGCTAAAAAACGGGGAAAAAAACGGGGAAAAACGCTAATAAACGCTATTGCAAAAAGGTTAAAAAAAAGTGAAAAGATTCACTGCAAAGCTACTGGCGTTTTTATAACGTTATTTTAACGTCCAGTGTGCATGGAGCCTTAATGAGAGAACTGGGGTCTTTGTGACCCCCAGATCTCTCCATAAAGAGGACCTGTCATCCTTCTTTCTATTACGAGGGACGTTTACATTCCTTGTACTAGGAATAAAAGTAATGCAAAAAAACTAAAATAAAATAAATAATAAAGTGAAGGGACAGTGTAAAAAAAAAAAAAAAATAAAAAAAAAAAAAGAAGAAAAATTTTTTTTTTTTAAAAAGTAAAGCGCCCTATCCCTTCGTGCTCGGGCGCAAAAGCAAAACACGTACGTAAGTTGCGCCCGCCTATATAAACAGTGTTCAAACCACAAGTGAGGTATCGTCGCAAGCGTTCAAGCGAGAGCGATAATTCTACAACAAGATCCCCTCTGTAACTCTAAATTGGTAACCTGTAGAAATTTTTAAAGCGTCGCCAATGGAGATTTTTTAAGTGCTGTAATTTGTTGCCATTCCACAAACATACGCAATTTTAAAGCGTGACATGTTGGGTATCTATTTACTCGCTGTAACATCTTCTTTCATGTTATACAAAAAAAAATTGGGGTAACTATTGGTTTTTTTATTGATTAAAGTGTATTTTTTCTCCAAAAAAATTGCGTTTGAAAGACCGCTGCACAAATACAGCGTCATACAAAATATTGTAAGGACAGCCAGTTTATTCTCTAGGGTCTCTGCTAATATATATATATATATATATATATATATATATATATATATATATATATATATATATATATATATATATATATATATATATATATAATGTTTGGGGGTTCTAAGTCATTTTCTAGCATAAAATGCCGGGTCAGCAAGTGGTTAATAAATCTAAAAATGAGAACTTACTAAATTTGGTTCTTATATATTTTACATTCCCAAAAAAATGGAGCGGTCTTCGGGCGCCACCAATAGTGTTACCAGTCTGAATGGATCAACTCCTGAGGGGTCACAATAAACAGCAACAGGATCATTATATAGAAAAGTTCCACCGATTATCGTAATAAAGAGGTCCTTGAGCTCCAGTCAGTGCATTGCCTAGGCTTAGATGATGTCATCAGTCTGCTGCAGGCAGGAGAAAGCATTTCCTCAGTCTCCCCTCCCCCAGTGATCAGACTGTACATTGTAACTTTGTAGGAGGCGGAAGCATTTCCTCAGTCTCCCCTCCCCCCAGTGATCAGACTGTACATTGTAACTTTGTACAAAGAGGAGGAAGCATTTCCTCAGTCTCCCCTCCCCCAGTGATCAGAATGTACATTGTAACTTTGTAGCAAGACGAGAGGCTGCAGCAGGGGGCTGTGAACACAGGCACCAGGATTTACATGATTGTGTCAGCTCTGAGTCGGCATCTCAGTGCAGGAAGTAGATGGTTACTCTGGACGATGCCTGAACAAAGATGGTGCTGTCCTTCTGGAGAGAAAAGCCGATGAGGACATTTGTCGGGGGGTGGGGTGGGGGGGAGGGGGGCTGTGATTTCTGTGGAAGGTAATAAAATTCCTGGAAGAGTCACACTGGCATTACTGAGTATTCCGCAAATAATATGCAATAATACATCTAGTGATGAGACGGCTACTTTATTGAATAAAGTCTTATTAAAGATAAGATGATATTTTGGGGTCGGCCAGTCAGCAAAACTAAACAATGCGGATCAGATATCGGATCCTCTGACCGGCGGTAGTTCTCTCGCAGTCAGCGGTTGGTTAGGTGCCGGGGTTTAGGTTTTGGGTAAAGTCCAGCATTTATAATACCGATGTATATACGCACATATATACCTCTAGGCACACAGCGGGGAATGGAAGCGTATAGATCGATCTGAATTATTAATCCGCCTCCCGCCGCTCAGCGAAGTCTGATCCTTTGTGGCTGATGGAAGAGATGAAAAATAATATTGTCCTAAGAAGAAAGCCCTTCATTAGTAATGTGATCCCTCCCCCCCACCCATCTGTACAGAGCAGAGCGGGGGGGGGGGGGGGGGGGAATTATTATAAATGTTTTATTGAATCATTATTAATATTATTTATATTATTATTGTTATATTATTTAAATTATTGTGATATTATTTACATTATATTTCAATTATTTATATTAATAGTATTTACATTATTTATATTTACATTATATTTAAATTATTGTTACATATAGTATATTTATATTATTATTTATAATTATTATTACTTGTATTTACCTTATATTTAAATATTGTTATTTACACTTTTATCATTTATTCTGTATTTTTACTTACATTATTATTTATATTAGTATTGTTTTTAAACTATTAGTTATATTATAAGAACTCTACACTCAGAAGGGAGCGCTGAGCTGTAAAGTGATATTAAGGTCTTGTCCTTTTTCTTCTTTAAAAATAACACACATTATTACTTACCTGCTCTGTGAAATAGTTTTGCTTAGAGCAATCCCGATCCTCCTCTTCTTGGGTCCCTCGCAGACACTCCTGGACCCTCCCTCCTGCTTAGTGCCCCCCACACAATGCAGCTGGCTATGGGGGCTCCCCAACCAAGGCGCTGCTCTCTGTGTCTGTTCAGACACGGAGCCCCAGCCCAGCCTTGCCCGTCTCTCTCTCCTCATTATCTCACTGACTTTGATTGACAGCAACAGGAGCCAATGCCCCATCAAAGCGCCCCCTTACATCAGGTGTCCCCCATCAGAGCGCCCCCTTACATCCAGGCCCCCCATCAGAGCGCCCCCTAACATCAGGTGGCCCCCCATCAGAGCGCCCCCTTACATCCAGGCCCCCCATCAGAGTGCCCCCTTACATCCAGGCCCCCCATCAGAGTGCCCCCTTACATCCAGGCCCCCCATCAGAGTGCCCCCTTACATCCAGGCCCCCCATCAGAGTGCCCCCTTACATCCAGGCCCCCCATCAGAGTGCCCCCTTACATCCAGGCCCCCCATCAGAGTGCCCCCTTACATCCAGGCCCCCCATCAGAGTGCCCCCTTACATCCAGGCCCCCCATCAGAGTGCCCCCTTACATCCAGGCCCCCCATCAGAGTGCCCCCTTACATCCAGGCCCCCCATCAGAGTGCCCCCTTACATCCAGGCCCCCAGAGTGCCCCCTTACATCCAGGCCCCCAGAGTGCCCCCTTACATCCAGGCCCCCCAGAGTGCCCCCTTACATCCAGGCCCCCCAGAGTGCCCCCTTACATCCAGGCCCCCCAGAGTGCCCCCTTACATCCAGGCCCCCCAGAGTGCCCCCTTACATCCAGGCCCCCCAGAGTGCCCCCTTACATCCAGGCCCCCCAGAGTGCCCCCTTACATCCAGGCCCCCCAGAGTGCCCCCTTACATCCAGGCCCCCCAGAGTGCCCCCTTACATCCAGGCCCCCCAGAGTGCCCCCTTACATCCAGGCCCCCCAGAGTGCCCCCTTACATCCAGGCCCCCCAGAGTGCCCCCTTACATCCAGGCCCCCCAGAGTGCCCCCTTACATCCAGGCCCCCCAGAGTGCCCCCTTACATCCAGGCCCCCCAGAGTGCCCCCTTACATCCAGGCCCCCCAGAGTGCCCCCTTACATCCAGGCCCCCCAGAGTGCCCTCTTACATCCAGGCCCCCCAGAGTGCCCTCTTACATCCAGGCCCCCCAGAGTGCCCTCTTACATCCAGGCCCCCCAGAGTGCCCTCTTACATCCAGGCCCCCCAGAGTGCCCCCTTACATTCAGGCCCCCCAGAGTGCCCCCTTACATTCAGGCCCCCCAGAGTGCCCCCTTACATTCAGGCCCCCAGAGTGCCCCCTTACATCCAGGCCCCCAGAGTGCCCCCTTACATTCAGGCCCCCAGAGTGCCACCTTACATTCAGGCACCCAGAGTGCCCCCTTACATTCAGGCACCCAGAGTGCCCCCTTACATCCAGGCCCCCAGAGTGCCTCCTTACATCCAGGCCCTCATCAAAGTGCCCCCTTACATCCAGGCCCTCATCAAAGTGCCCCCTTACATCCAGGCCCCCCATCAGAGTGCCCCTTTACATCCAGGCCCCCCATCAGAGTGCCCCTTTATCCAGGCCCCCAGAGTGCCCCCTAACATCCAGGCCCCCCATCAGAGTGCCCCCTAACATCCAGGCCCCCCATCAGATTCCCCCCTTACATCCAGGCCCCCGGAGTGCCCCCTTACATTCAGCCCCCCCATCAGAGTGCCCCCTTACATCCAGGACCCTCATCAGAGTGTCCCCCTACATACAGCCCCCCCAGAATGTCCCCCCAATATCCAGCCCCCCCCCCCCCATCAGAGGGTCCCCTTACATCCAGACCCCCATCAGAGTGCCCCTTTACATCCAGACCCCCATCAAAGTGCCCCCTTACATTCAGCCCCCCCATAAGAGTGCCCCCTTACATCCAGGACCCTCATCAGAGTGTCCCCCTACATACAGCCCCCCCAGAATGTCCCCCCAATATCCAGCCTCCCCCCCATCAGAGTGCCCCTTTACATCAGGTGTCCCCATCAGACTGGCTCATGGATCAGTGGGTGCACTCTGAGATTAGGGGGGGTACGACTAAAATCTGGGGAGACTGCCCATCCCAGCCCCCCCCCCCCCCCCCCGATCCGGCCCTGCATCTCATGTAACCAGGTTGTGCTTTTCATCTTATGCCTCTAGATGGCGCCAGGGGAACTCATATCAGTAGCAGAATCCGGAGTTCCCCCTTAGCATGCAGAAACATTACGTGCCTTATCTTGTTTTATATTATTGATATCTTGGAAGTCCAAAGTCGTGATACGGCGAGAGCGCGCCGCGCATGCACGACCCGCTAAGATACACCAGCGAGAAGTCCCTGGAAGTGACTGCAAATTGTTAGCAACTGATCAAAGCAGATAAGACTCTGCAGAGGTTTCAGGAGGAAGTGAGCTCCCCCTCCCCCATCCCGAGGATGACATCCCCCCTGCAACCATTCTCATCGCCGCCACATGTGCTTCTTCCCAACACTTCCTGTTTTCTGAGTCACAAAAATGATGAAAACGTTTCTTCCCCTCCCCATGAGATATCCATCGGCCTCCAGTCTCGCACAGTTGTACTCTGCTGGACTGAAACGGCTTCCTCTGATTTCACTGCACACTGTGAGCTTCTCACAATATGCATTAGAAGCTGCACAAAGTCAGATTTACCGGTTGGGGGGGGACTCCAGCATCATCTAGCCCTTTCCTCCTCAGCCTGATTGCCCTGCCCCTTTCATTCATTGGATTTCAGTTCAATCACGGAGGCTCAGCATCACATGTGGGTGTTACCAGTGCCGGGGCAAGGTCATCTAGAGCCCAGGGCGAACTTGCCAAACTGCGACCCCCCCCTTCCCCCAAAATGTATGAACATCCCCACCCCCCCAAAGAAAAATTGAGCACTGCATGCTTACCACTATGCATAAACACCCCCTTCCCCCCAATATAAATTCACCCCCCTGCTGAAATCCCCCCTCCCAGCACAAATCTTTGCCCCATGCCCCCAGCACAAATGCGCCCCACCCAATTAAAAAAAAAAAGGATTACCCATCCTAGCACAAATTCTCTACCCCTCAAATTTCCCCTCCGAATACACATCCCTCCCCAAAAAAAGCATCCCTCCCAATACAAACCACCACCCACAAAAAATAAAAATAAAAAAATAACCCCTCCCAGCAAAAATCTTTGCCCCATCCCCCCAGCACAAATGCGCCCCGCCCACAAAAAAAGATCACCTATGATAGCACAAATTCTCTACCCCTCAAATTTCCCCTCCCGATACACATTTCCCCCCCACCCCAAAAAAAACAACATCCCTCCCAATACAAATCCCCCGCCCCCACACAAAAAAAACCCCTATAAACACAAATCCCACCCCCCGCAAAGAAAAAAAAATTGCCCCATCCCTCCTTCTAGCACAAATACCCCCAATCATGTAAATCCAGGAAGTGAACAGGCAGCAGCTTCAGCTGCCCACAGTTAAAATGGCTGCAGCCAGACTCAGTGGAGGGGGATTTCTGCAGCATATTTGGCAAGTACCGAATCACAGTATATATAAAATAATACGCAAAGTGGTTGGAGGGAAGCTTCAGAATGGCAAAGATTAGGGTTGCACTGATACTAGTATCGGTGCCGATACCGAGCATTTGCACAAGCATCGATACTCGTGCAAAACCGATACTTTCAGGCTCGGATTTTTGAGCTTTTAGCGGGTCTCGCCAGTGTTAGGCCTCATGCACACGAGATGCCGGTGCAAACTCTGCTGAACACGTTTTTAAAAGCTGCAACAGGTGTTTAGAAACACCCGTTTTGCCGCGTTTGTATGTCGCGTTTAGCTGCGTTTTACCGTGTTTGCGTATAGAAGCGTCTGCAGAGCAGAGAATTACATTTTGCGACCCAACTTTGGGGCCCCGTATCTTGGGGCCACCTGGTGCTAGGAATTTAGTGTGCCAACACAGTGGAACTAGCAATACAACATATCCAAAGTTGGGGTTCCTAGCACCAAGTGGCCCCGAGATACGGGGCCCCAAATTTGGGTCGCAAAATGTTAAGCACTTCTGCAGCAGAGAATGACATTTTCTGACCTGAATTTGGGGCCCCGTATCTCGGAGGCCCAAGTTTAGATATATTATAGTGTTAGTTCAACTGTGTTAGCACACCAAACTTGGGGTTCCTAGCACCAAGTGGCCCCAAGATATGGTGCCCAAAAGTTGGGTCGCAAAATGTTAAGCACTTCTGCAGCAGAGAATGACATTTTCTAAACCGAATTTGGGGCCCCATATCTCGGGGCCACTTGGTGCTAGGAACCCCAAATTTGCATATGTTATAATGTTAGTCCAACTGTGTTAGCACACCAAACTTGGGATTCCTAGCACCAAGTGGCCCCGAGATATGGGGCCCCAAGATAGGGCCCCGAGATATGGGGCCCCAAATTCAGGTCACAAAATGTAAAGCACTTTTCTGCAGCAGAGAATGACATTTTGTGACCCGACTTTGGGGCCACTTGGTGCTAGGAACCCTAAATTTGGATATGTTGTAGTGCTAGTTCCACTGTGTAGGAACCCCACCAAATTTGGGGTTCCTAGCACCAAGTGGCCCCGAGATATGGGGCCCCAAAGTCGGGTCGTAAAATGTTCCTTTAAAAACACTTATAAAACGCAAACGCGGCTAAACTCAGTACCGGCGTTTAGCCGCGTTTGGCGTCTGAAACGTGGAAAACGTTTGCGTCTGAACCCATTTTTTTGCTTCTGGAAAAACGAGGTTAAACTCAACTGCCTAAAAACGCCAAAATACGAGACTGTGTACATGGACACATAGGATAACATTGAATGGGTTCAGGGGCAGTTGAAAACAGTGTCCAACTGCCTCTGAACGCGTGTTTAACAGCGTCTCTCGTGTGCATGAGGCCTTAAAGAAGTCCGGTAATCGGAGCTGTCAAAAAAAAAAAAAAAAAGCAGCCCTCAATGTTTATTACCAACATTGCTCAGCCCTGAAACACTAAAATAAAAAGAAACATTGTTTCTTTTTGTATCTTTCTGTTTCTTCATCTGCAGATCAAAAGGGATGAACAAATGTTCCTCTGTTTAACCCCTTATTAACCCTTATTTACTCTAATCAGCCTTAATTAACTCCCTATTCTCCTCCATTTAATTATTATTTTACTGCTTTTTTTCTTTTGTTCACGTCTATTTTATAAACGATAAACAATTAAAACTTTTTTTTTTGTTTGCTTTGTTAGTGAATATTTTTACATATATATTAACATATATTTAAATATTTCACATCGAAAAAGCGCAAAAAAAAAAAAAATGTATCTCATTTGCAAATAACTTTTCAGTGCTTTGTATCATTGCTGACAGCTGAAGTTGCGGCGGTAGGGATCGGTAATTGGTATCGGCGAGTACTAAAAAAAAAAAAAAAAAAAAAAAAAAAAGTATCGGTACTCGTACTTTTTGTAAAGAAAAAAAAAAATGGTAATCGGTGAATCCCTAGCGAAGATGTTTTTATTACAAATGATGTGAGCAGACTGCAGTTCCTCTTTTATTGTATTTAGAGACAAAAAATAATTCTTTTTTTGTTGTTTTTTTTTTGTACAGCGGGGAGCATTGGAGGAGACATTGTGTGAGGACGGAGAAATGAATGCAGAGAAATGAACGCAGCGATCGTCTGACAACTGGTGACCTCTGACTCACAAACTGAAGAGTCAGACTCGGTTAACAGGAACAACGTGTCACAGCAAAAAGCACAACGAAGGTAAAAAAAAAAAAAATCAAACTATTCACACAATGAATGTACAATTCTATGAAAAAAATAAAAATAAAAAATCCAGCATTGCCAATTAGTTCCATTTTGATGTGATCGCTCAAAATAGATCGAAAGGGCAACTTGAACCCCCCCAACTTTTAATAGATACAGTGAAAAAAAAGTTGATGTATTGAATATTCATATTGGTACATGTGTGGTCAGCATCAGAGCCGCTGACGGAAATGACCCCTCCGAAAATATCAAATTATATATATTTTAGAGCTGCACATTAATAGTTAAAAAAAAATGAAAATAAAATCGCGATCTCGATTCAACCCCTCTCACGATCTTAAAGAGGAAGTAAAGTCTTCCTCTTTAATTGTACCTACAGGTAATCCTATAATAAGGCTCCCCTGTAGGTACTGGAAATATTTCCTAAACTTGCACCGTTTAGGAGATATTCACCATATACGCCGCCATCGGCGCATGCGCACTGAAGGAACGGCTCGCTCGTCCTGTTTCTTATATATACACACACATATACACACATATATTTTTTAGCAGAGACCCTAGAGAATAAAATGGTGGTTGTTGCAATAAATATATTATGTCACACTGCATTTGCGCAACGGTCTTTCAAAAGCAATTTTTGGGGAAAAAATACACTTCAATGAATTAAAAAAAA
The DNA here is from genome assembly GCA_037952835.1 of Lithobates septentrionalis. Lineage (NCBI taxonomy): Eukaryota > Metazoa > Chordata > Amphibia > Anura > Ranidae > Lithobates > Lithobates septentrionalis. The sequence goes on along the minus strand of JBBDGP010002593.1, from coordinate 56,014 downwards.
AATAAACAGCTCAATTTTTTTGTAAAATGTGAAAGATGTTATGCAGAGAATCGTGATCTTTATTCTAAGCAAAAAAATTGAGATTCTCATTTTATCCAGAATCGTGCAGCTCTAATATTTTTGCTAAAATGCCACGCCCGTGATGCTGTGCTTTACAGACAAGGCAGAAATTATACCCCCCATCAAACAAGACCCATTCAAGGAATTAGCGGCACGGAAGCAATTTATGTACCCCTGCAGTGAGCTATCGGTACCAGTCCCCCACTGTGTTCATTCAGGAAGGTGAGCAGTGGCGACTGGTGTTTTTTCTTGGGGGGGGGGGAGCAAACAATCCAATCCCCCCCCCCCCCCCCCGTGGGTCAGGTCGCAGATGGCACCCCCGGTCGGTTGGCTGGCCGGGGCACAGGCAGCACCCCCCCAGTCAGTCGGGGCCCCGCACTTACCCCATCTCGTGGGCAGCGCTGTGGGTGGCTGCTTTCTCGGTTCCCCTGCATCTCCTCCCTCCTCCTGGCAGCCCAGATCTCCTTTCGGCCAATCGGGCGACAGGTCTCATGACCCGCTTCCTGATTGGATGGGAGGAGAATCAGTGTTACTATAGCGAATATTCATTCACTATTGTCACACAACTGGGTGGGCTTCGAGCGCAGAGCTCTGCCCCCCCCAGCCTACCCTTTTTTTGAAGCCTTTTAGAGCCTCTGGCCCTTATCACGTGCTTCAAAAAAAAAAAAAAAAAAAAGGACACTGGAATCTATGCGTCCGACACCCTGCATGTAGATTAGGGGGGGCCGGATGCATGGATGGGGAGGTGACGTCTCTAATGGATGGCCGCCAGGACCCGCCAATCGTTCAGAGGAGAGGCAGAACGGCGGACTGCCTATATGTAAACAAGGCAGATCGCCGTTCTGCCAGAGAGGAAAATGGAGATCTTATGTTTCTGGGTCTCTGTTTTCCTCCAGTGTCAGCATTCCCCCCCACAGTTAGAAAGCACTCCCTAGGAGCGCACTTAACCCTTTGATCACCCCTGATGTTAACCCCTTCCCTGCCAGTGTCATTTATATAGTGACAGTGCATTTTTTTTAGCACTGTTGCGGTGTCACTGGTCCCCAAAAAGTGTCACTTAGGGTCAGATTTGTCTGCTGCAATGTCGAAGTCCCGCTAAAATTCGCTAATTGCCACCATTACTAGTAAAAAATATTTTAAAAAATGCTACTCCCCCCCTTCTTGCCCTCTATATCCATCTTGTATCCCCCCTACAGACATATGTCTTACTACAGTTTTAATATATTTGGAAAGTATGAGACGGGGAACGCGAGGACACCCACTACATTGTGCTGCAATCCGATGGAATAGTCATTACACGATCTAGAGGTCGAGGCTTAAAATTATATTTTCTCAGAACCAGTAAAGGGTTTAATTTACATGTGAAGAGCGGACAGTATGTTCACCACGTCACATCGAATTGTACCTTGCAACAATATTTCTGTTATGCGGTGTTGCCATGCCTCACTATATGCTATTGTTCCTCTTCCATGTACTTGAAGATGTTGTGTTTCGCGTTTCATGTCTCTTGAAATAAACAAAAGATTTGAAAATAAATAAATAAATAAATAATATATATATATATATATATATATATATATATATATATATATATATATATATATATATATATATTTATTTATTTATATATTAAAAAGTCCAAAAATCTATCCCATAGTTTGTAGACTTGATAACTTTTGCGCAAACCGATCAATATACGCTTATTGGGATTTTTTTTTTTTACCAAAAATATGTAGCAGAATACAGATCGGCCTAAATAAATGAAGACATTTTTTTTTTTTTTTTTTTTTTACAAATGCACTTAAATTTTTTTATTGGATATGTATTATAGCAGAAAGTAAGAAATATCGTTTTGTTTTGTTTTTTCAAAATTGCTGGTCTTTTTTTGTCTAAAGCTCAAAAAATAAAAACCGCAGAGGTGATCAAATACCACCAAAAGAAAGCTCTATTTGTGGGAAAAAAAGAACATCAATATTATTTGGCTACTGCGTCGCACGATCGCGTAATTGTTAGTTAAAGCGACGCAGTGCCGTATCACAAAAAATGGCCTGGTAATGAAGGGGGGGTAAAACCTTCCAGGCCTGAAGTGGCTAGGATGTGTGTGACCTTCCTGCAAATAAAGTTTAAAATGTCGGCATTCATGCACTCTGCACCTTGCAAAGGGTTAATCTTAGCAGCGCCAACAGGTCCCTTTTAAGTGAAAGCATTTGGCTGTAAATTGCACCGACATTATTAATTCATCACCTCTGCTGGGAAACACATCTGCATGTTAAAAAACCTCAAAATAATTACCCCCTTGCCCCTTGTCCTTCCATTGACCCTGGCCTGCTTTTAGAAGGGTGACCACAGCCGGCCTCTATGGACCACCCCCCCCCCCTCCTTTTTTTCCCCACAAAATAGAGCTTTCTTTTGGTGGCATTTATTCACCTCTGCTTTTTTTTTTTTTTTTTTTTTTTTTTTTTGCGCTATAAACAAAAAAAGACCGACAATTTTGAAAAAAAAAACAAAAAACAAAATAAAAAAAAAAACATTTTTTACTTTCTGCTATAAAACATCCAATCAAAAAAAAAATATAAGAAAAAAAAAATCAAATTTCTTCATCAATTTAGGTCCATTTGTATTTTGCTACATATTTTTGGTAAAAGAAAAAAAAAATCCCAATCAGGTGTATATTAAAATTGGTTTGCGCAAAAGTTATCGCGTCTACAAAACTATGGGTTATTTTTATATTATTTTTTTTACTAGTAATGGCGGCGATCCGCGACTTATAGCGGGACTGCGATATTGCGGCGGACAAATCAGACACCTGATGCTTTTTTTGGGGACCAGCGATACTAATACAGTGATCAGTGCTAAAAATATGCAGGGAAGGGGTTAACATCAGGGGCCGATCAAAGTGTTAACCGTGTGCCTAGGTAATATTTCAGTGTAGTGGGGGGAGGTGCTTTTACTAGGGGGAAGGCATAGATCGGTGTTTCTGCTTTGCAGGAACACAGGATCCATGACTTCTGTACTCGCAGAATGACACTTTGCCTTTCCTACATTGGCAGACTGGCATTCTGCCATGTGTAACAAACGATGAGCGGGTGCCGGTGGAGATTGGGTCCGCAGCTCCCACTGTGTAAAAAAAAAAAAGCACAGTAGGGGTGAGCCGCCGCCGGCAGCGCGCACTCGCGCCAAAACCCAGGAGTGCAGAATCGCATACATATTATATATATACGCGATTCTGCACAGCGCAGCCGCCCTGTAGCAGTAAATCGGTCGGGAAGCGTTTAATGCCCCCCAGACTCAGCTGGACATACTAATCCTCCATCCACTTCCCCATCGCTCCAAACAGCTGCCAAGGGCAAATAGGAAAAGCGATGGGCTCCCTATGGGACAGCGCCGATTGGCCCTGCATTGTCACATGCTCCTCCATACCCAGAAGTACCAGGTTTATCCTTCGCCTCCCAGACTGGAGCAGTAGGGGAGCAAAGGAAAGCAAAGTATTCAAGTGGGAGAACCACAGATCCTTATTAGGCCTCATTCACTCGGGGGGGGGGTACTTAAAGCAGAGTTCCACCCAAAAGTTGAACTTTCGCTTATATGCCCCCCCCCCTTCGGTGCCACATTTGGCACATTTTGGGGGGCAAGCGGGTACCTGTATGCGACAGGTACCCTGCCCCCCACTTCCGTCGGACCTCGCCGTGGCGAGGTACGTCACAAGTTCGGCCCCCGCCTCCTGCTGCCGGGCCAGTAACAGAGCGCGGCGTGCTTCGCACATGTGCAGTAGGGACCCGGCCGTGAAAGCCGCAAAGGCTTCACTGTCGGGTTCCTTTACCGGCAATGGCGGCGGCAGTACCCAACAGCTGATGGAAGCATCAATTGCGGTGCCGACATCGCTGGATTCCAGGACAGGCAAGTGTCCTATTAAAAGTCAGCAGCTGCAGTATATGTGTAGCTGTTGACTTTTCAATTTTTGGAGGGGGGAGGCCAGACCACCACTTTAAAGTGTTACTAAACCCACAACAGTAAAATCAGTCTGTATATGCAGTAAAACACGCGTGTTATACTCACTGTGGAAGCTAAGGGGTTAATCCCTTGAATTGTGTAAAAAAGGTTGTTTGATCCTGTCTTCTCTGATCCTCCCCTCCTGCTCTTTCCACTGTCCCCTGATAATTTCCTGATAACACAGAGTCTATGGAGTCGGGCTGCACATGCTCAGTTTGGTGTGTATTGCTAGAGAGGTTGTTTTTTTTTTTTGTTCTTGAGAGCGTGCATGTGATCAGCACAGGGCCAATCAGCACTGCCCAGACAGAGAGTCAGGGGTCTTGCAGTCTCATAGGACAGTCATAAAACCCCTCCTACAAGCTTTAACCAGTGCTTGGCAGGACACTGATAGAAGTCACAAGACTGCTATATACTGCTGATGAGAAAAGGTATCTAGCAGTTTATATTTACTAAAATAATTGCATTTGCATGTTCTGTGTACTGTGGGAGAGCAGATATAGTGAATGCAGGCTCCTGGGGGGAGCAGATATAGTAAATGCAGGCTCCTGGGGGGAGCAGATATAGTGACTGCAGGCTCCTGGGGAGACCAGATATAGTGACTGCAGGCTCCTGGGGAGACCAGATATAGTGACTGCAGGCTCCTGGGGAGACCAGATATAGTGACTGCAGGCTCCTGGGGAGACCAGATATAGTGACTGCAGGCTCCTGGGGAGACCAGATATAGTGACTGCAGGCTCCTGGGGAGACCAGATATAGTGACTGCAGGCTCCTGGGGAGACCAGATATAGTGACTGCAGGCTCCTGGGGAGACCAGATACAGTGACTGCAGGCTCCTGGGGAGACCAGATACAGTGAATGCAGGCTCCTGGGGAGACCAGATACAGTGAATGCAGGCTCCTGGGGAGACCAGATATAGTGAATGCAGGCTCCTGGGGAGACCAGATATAGTGAATGCAGGCTCCTGGGGAGACCAGATATAGTGAATGCAGGCTCCTGGGGAGACCAGATATAGTGAATGCAGGCTCCTGGGGAGACCAGATATAGTGAATGCAGGCTCCTGGGGAGACCAGATATAGTGAATGCAGGCTCCTGGGGAGACCAGATATAGTGAATGCAGGCTCCTGGGGAGACCAGATACAGTGAATGCAGGCTCCTGGGGAGACCAGATACAGTGAATGCAGGCTCCTGGGGAGACCAGATACAGTGAATGCAGGCTCCTGGGGAGACCAGATATAGTGAATGCAGGCTCCTAGGGAGACCAGATATAGTGAATGCAAGCTCCTGGGGGGAGCAGATATAGTAAATGCAGGCTCCTGGGGAGAGCAGATATAGTGACTGCAGGCTCCTGGGGAGAGCAGATATAGTGAATGCAGGCTCCTGGGGAGACCAGATATAGTGACTGCAGGCTCCTGGGGAGACCAGATATAGTGACTGCAGGCTCCTGGGGGACCAGATATAGTGACTGCAGGCTCCTGGGGGGAGCAGATATAGTGAATGCAGGCTCCTGGGGGGAGCAGATATAGTGAATGCAGGCTCCTGGAAGGGGAAGAAATAGTGAATGCAGGCTCCTGGGGAGACCAGATATAGTGAATGCAGGCTCCTTGGGAGAGCAGATATAGTGAATGCAGGCTCCTTGGGAGAGCAGATATAGTGAATGCAGGCTCCTTGGGAGAGCAGATATAGTGAATACCGGCTCCTGGGGAGACTAGATATACCCTGTTTCCCCGAAAATAAGACCTAGCGTGATTGCCAGTGATGGCTGCAATATAAGCTCTACCCCCCAAATAAGCCCTAGTTAAAGTCCTTGTAGGTCTTATTTTCAGGGTAGGGCTTATTTTCGGGGAAACAGGGTAGGGCTTATTTGGGGGGTAGGGCTTATATGGCAGCCATCACTGACAATCACGCTAGGTCTTATTTTCGGGGAAACAGGGTAGTGAATGCCGGCTCCTGGGGAGAGCAGATATAGTGACTGCAGAGTCCTGGGGAGAGCAGATATAGTGAGTGCAGGCTCCTGGGGAGACCAGATATAGTGAATGCAGGCTCCTGGGGAGAGCAGATATAGTGACTGCAGAGTCCTGGGGAGAGCAGATATAGTGACTGCAGAATCCTGGGGAGACCAGATATAGTGAATGCAGGCTCCTGGGCAGACCAGATATAGTGAATGCAGAGTCCTAGGGAGACCAGATATAGTGAATGCACGCTCCTGGGTTTAGTAACACTTTAAGTGTACGCCTATGTGAGGGCCATGTTGGCTTGCATGGGGATGCACAAGTGTTCCGTGCATCCCCTCGCAGGCAGTCCACAGATGGTTCGAATCTCAGCCGGTTCAGCAGGGACCAGACAAGATTGGAACCATCTATGGGCAGGGCTTATTGTACCCAACTCAATTCAATGATTGGCTTGGGCACAACCAGTATGTCTGATTTTTATATGCGAATATTGGCAGCAGCTATAGCCGCTAGCAACAGTCACAATAGCTCTGCGAAATGGACTGTGTTGATGGGGGAAGTCGGCAATTTTCTTTCCTGCAACCTGTGGTTGCAGGAGATCACAATCTATGGCTGGCTTAAATCATGTCAACTGGGAACCAGCAGCTGCTTCCAAACTTGACAACTGTGTGAGTGCGTGTTCCCAAATGCAGACAGCGTGCCTCTAGGGGTCCAACACCCACGCGGTAGCAGTGGCTGTATCCATGCAGCTGCTGCCTCCCCTTTGACATGAATGGGTCTCCCTGCACAGGGAAGTATGGACCACCTGCGCATCCCCACGAGTTCAAACACGCCCCACACACAGGCATACGGCTAAATAGCCCCATGTAAATGAGGCTTTAAATAGAATATGGAAATATTTACTCGTGTTTCCTGTATTTATTACAATCAGGACTAAAAAGATACATTTTTAAATTATGCTTCCATATTGTAATAAAGTAAATGTGAAAAAACAAAAAAAAAACAAAACACAGCTTTGACAGCAATACCCACCCTTAGTCCAGAGCTGTCTTCTTACCCCCCTGCCCTTTGACTGGACAAAGGAAAGGCAGCACAGTGAGGGTAATCTCAACGCTGCCATTGTGCCCATCAAATGCTGCCACTGTGTCAAATACTGCCAGTGTGCCCATCATACCCTGCCAGTGTGCCCATCATACCCTGCCAGTGTGCCCATCATACCCTGCCAGTGTGCCCATCATACCCTGCCAGTGTGCCCATCATACCCTGCCAGTGTGCCCATCATACGCTGCCAGTGTGCCCATCATACGCTGCCAGTGTGCCCATCATACGCTGCCAGTGTGCCCATCATACGCTGCCAGTGTGCCCATCATACGCTGCCAGTGTGCCCATCATACCCTGCCAGTGTGCCCATCATACCCTGCCAGTGTGCCCATCATACCCTGCCAGTGTGCCCATCATACCCTGCCAGTGTGCCCATCATACGCTGCCAGTGTGCCCATCATACGCTGCCAGTGTGCCCACTCTGCTCACCCCCCGAGGGATGGTGGGACACCCCGCTGACAGCACCCACCACCCCTACGGATGGATTCCCGTGCAGGAGGTCCGGCGCTTACCGGGTGTCCTCTTCTCCGACGTCTCTTTTACTCAGCTTCCTCTGCTCTGTCCTACTTCCACCAAAGCGCCTCCGATAGGGACGCCTGCCGCTTTGGCCAATCAGGAAACAAGTCTCACTGACCTGCCTCCAGATGGGCGGGGAGGCAGTGCGGTGTGAAAATAGAGAATATTCATTTGCTATGGTCACACAATTGGGTGGGATCAGGGTGCACTCTCTGCGCCCCGAGCCCACCCTTTTTTGAAGGCTATTAGAGGTGCTTCAAAAAAATACACCCCATCCTGCCCCCGCCATAGGAGTCCATGCGTCCGGCCCCCTGTAAGGGGCGGGGTGCATGAACAGGGAGGCGGCAGCAGAAAAGGAGGGGGCAGCGCCCGTGCGCCCACAATGCACGGGCTGCCACTGAATTAGCACATGTGGAATTGCTTGTGTTTGCAGATGGGGGGGGGGGTGTGGGTGCCTTTAACAATTAAGGGTACTGTTGCGCATCTCCTAAAGGGCAACGCGTTTCTGTGCAAGCATGAGATTTTGCGTACGTTCCCCCCCCCCCCCCCCCCCGACACGCACAGATGTGAACCTGGCCTAAGGAGCGGTAAACTGAGACATGTTACATTGTTGTTTCAGAGTTGGATACATTTGAACACTGAATCATCTTTTTGATACATTTGTCTTAAAAGCATAAAAAAAAAATAAGAAAGGAGAACGCCTGCTGACCACAATCCCTTCACAATGGCTTAAAGTGAAATCATCCCCCAGAGCCCTCCGGTCACCGCAGGGTTAAGCAAAGCACCCAAAACACAGATGAAGCAGAAAACCCGTGACACCCCCCCCCCCATCCCCCGCCCCAACCCATTACACACCACCTTTGAGCTGCCGAATCTCACGGACAACAGGATGGATGAATAGTAAGCCCCCCCCCCTGCACATGGCCTCCCCCTCATTATACTCCATTATGATTGCTGAGCTGGTCACTTTGCACTTAAGACCTCCATTAGCCGAGCGTTATGTTAACTGCGCCGGCGAAGCTTTTATCGAGGCGGCGTTTAAAGCCCCGAGCTTCTATAAAGCCGGTTTTAACACACGAGGTACCAGATACCGGCGGCGTGGTTGGGTTTTGGCATTTGGAGCACGTGCTGTGGGTTTGCTATACTTTTATTTCTCATCAGTTCGTAGGGTTGGCCAACCCCTGGCCTTGTACGGGAGGGTGGCAAAGGTAGCGCTAGATTGATAGGAGTGAGAATTAGTTCTGGTGGATACACAATGAAGTGCGTCTTCCTTTATAGAAGCCCATCCTTGAGGGACGTTTAGTGGAGGTGGACCTTGTTCTGATCGTAGGTCGCTACCTCTCTGACCGCAACAAAAGAAGTCGCTCAGCAGATAAGCTCTTGGGCGGGTATGGAGGAGGACCTGCTACAAAAGTTTATATCACTTGGGGGCCTTTTCAAAACGTTTATTGGTTAAGAGCAACAAATACAGCCAACGTGTTTCGGGGAAGGACCTCCCCTTTCCTCAAGGCTTGAGCAGTAGATGTTATTACAATCATTATAGAATGCACTAGAGGACATATGTTAAGGCTTGATAAGGTAAGGGCCTCTTCCTTACTGGTTGAGAGCATCAAATACAGCCAACATGTTTCAGGGAAGGGCCTCCCCTTTCCTCAAGGCTTGAGCAGTAGATGTTATTACAATCATTATAAAAAGTAACAGAGGACCTATGTTAGGGCTTGATAAGGTAAGGGTCTCCTCCTTATTGGTTATGAGCATCAAATACAGCCAAGGTGTTTCAGGGAAGGGCCTCCCCTTCCTTAAGGCTTGAGGAATAGATGTTATTAGAAATCACTATGGAATGCACTAGAGGACCTATGTTAAAACAAGGCCTCCTGATTATTGGTCAAGAGCAACAAATACAGCCAACGTGTTTCGGGGAAGGGCCTCCCCTTTCCTCAAGTCTTGAGCAGTAGATGTTATTACAATCATTATAGAATGCACTAGAGCAGGGGTAGTCAACGTGGGGCCCTCCAGCTGTTGTGGAACTACATTTCCCATGAGGCATTGCAAGGCTGGCAGTTACAATTACTCCCAGAGGCACGATGGGACTTGTAGTTCTGCAACAGTTGAAAGACCTCAGGTTGCCTATCCCTGCACTAGAGGGCATATGTTCAGGCTTGATAAGGTAAGGGCCTCTTTCTTATTGATTAGGAGCATAAAATACAGCCAACATGTTTCAGGGATCGGCCCCACCCTTCCTCAGGGAATAAGGAGCAGATGTTATTAGAATCACTATGGAATGCAATAGAGGACCTATGTTAGGGCTTGATAAGGTAAAAGTCTCCTCCTTATTGGTTATGAGCATCAAATATAGCCAATGTGTTTCAAGGAAGGGCCTCCCCTTCCTCAATGCTTGAGCAGTAGAGGTTATGCGAATCACTATATAAAAAAAAGGGCCTTCTGCTGATTGGTTAAGAGCATCAAATATAGCCAATGTGTTTCGGGGAAGGGTTTCCTCACTACCTCAGAGCTTGAACAGTAGACTTTATTAGAATCACTATAGAAAACCCATGGTGAGGCTTGATAAGGTAAGGGCCTCCTCCTTATGGTTAAGAGCATCAAAAACAGCCAATGTGTTTCAGGGAAGGGCCTCCCCTTCCTCAAGGCTTGAGCAATAGATGCTATTAGAATCACTATGGAATGCACTAGAGGACCTATGTTAAAACAAGGGCCTCCTGCTTGTTGTCTAAGAGCATCAAATACAGCCAACGTGTTTCGGGGAAGGGCCTCCCTCTTCCTCAAGCCTTGAGCAGTAGAGGTTATTAGAATCACTAAAAAATGCACTAGAAGGCCTATGTTAAGGCTTGATAAGGTGAGGATCTCCTCCTTATTGGTTATGAGCAAATACAGCCAACGTGTTTAAGGGAAGGGCCTACTCCTCTTCAAGGCTTGAGCAGTAGAGGTTATGCGAATCACTATGTTAAAACAAGGGCCTCCTGCTTATTGGTTAAGAGCATCAAATACAGCCAACGTGTTTCGGGGAAGAGCCTCCCTCTTCAAGGCTTGAGCAGTAGAGGTTATTAGAATCACTATAAAATGCACTAGAAGACCTACGTTAAGGCTTGATAAAAGGTGAGGATCTCCTCCTTATTGGTTATGAGCATCAAATACAGCCAACGTGTTTCAGGGAAGGGCCTCCCCTTCCTCAAGGCTTGAGCAGTAGAGGTTATGCGAATCACTATGTTAAAACAAGGGCCTCCTGCTTATTGGTTAAGAGCATCAAATACAGCCAATGTGTTTCGGGGAAGAGTTTCCCCACTACCTCAGAGCTTGAACAGTAGACTTTATTAGAATCACTATGCAATTAACTAGAAAACCTATGGTGAGGCTTGATATGGTAAGGGCCTCCTCCTTATGGATAAGAGCATCTAATACAACCAATGTGTTTTGGGGAAGGGCCTCCCTCTTCCTTAAGGCTTGAGCAGTAGATGTTATTAGAAGTAGGATGAAACGTACTAGAGGACCTATGTTAGGGCTTGATACGGTGAAGGCCTCTTTCTTCCTCTAACGGTACTAAAATTGGCCAGCTGTTCTTTGCAGCATTGAGAGAGAATAGTCTAGAATGTGCTCTTCACCAATAAACATTTAAAAAAAGACCTTATGAATGTTGGTACTAGGCACTCCTCAATACACACCCAAGATTTTATACGGTCAATTAGGAAGTCATGTGACCTCTGACAAAAGGAGGGGCTATGGCACAGTAAGTAGAGCATACGGTGTGGGCATACAGCCATGAGTGAAGGAGCAAGCTTACACACAGCTGTTAATTAGCCCCCCGATATTATTCACCTGTGCAAGCTTCAGTGTTTCAACGTTAAAGTGAACCTGCCAGCCAAAGTCTATTTTCTGGGTACTGCTGCAAGCTATGAGCGCATCCTAATTGGTTACCTCTTCCTTTAATCAGTATCTCCAGTTTGCATTGAAAATATGAAAAAAATTTCCTTTAGGTTGCATTTACATTACATCTGTGTGCTCTGTGAAGGCGTAAGAAAAGCACGTCGTGCTTGGGGGCAAGCAGAAGCGCGTTGACACATGTGGTTAACTAAACACCTAAAGCTCAATGCCCAAAAAAAGGAACAAAAGATTCTTTGGTGCCTTTGTCATACATAGGGCAGGGATTTTGGGAACCCCTCATAATGGGCACAGCAGGTGTACAGGCCAAAGAATTCAGCACAAGGATGGGGAACCCTTCATAATGGGCACAGCAGGTGTACAGACCAAGGAACTCAGCACAAGGATGGTGGGAACCCTTCATAATGGGCACAGCGGGTGTACAGACCAAGGAACTCAGCACAGGGATTTTGGGAACTCCTCATAATGGGCACAGCGGGTGTACAGACCAAGGAACTCAGCACAGGGATTTTGGGAACTCCTCATAATGGGCACAGCGGGTGTACAGACCAAGGAACTCAGCACAGGGATGTGGGAAGCCCTCATAATGGGCATAGCATATGTACAGACCTGAGCACCCTGAGCTATCAGTTTTGGGTGGACGGACCCTTTAAGCAATATGTCACAGATACAGCTTCCTGTGTAAGGAGTATATATATATATATATATATATATATATATATATATAATATATATATATATATATATATATATATATATATATTCCATGTTCACATAAAGGGACGGAGAATGAACAGTAATATGCGTATTGGTGTCGCAGGCACATCTCGCTGTGATCCCCGTTACAAGGGAAGGATTTTACATTGACGCAAATATCCGTCACCTGTGAAGCCATTCATCCTCGGAGCGCTCTCCTGGAAATCTGCAGGCGCAGAGAAGCCGGTTTCTTCGCTCGCTCCGGTATTGGTGACCTACATTCACTGTAACACGTTATAAATAACTCGCACTTGTAATTAGGAGACTTGTTACCGCCAATAGCTTCCATTAAAAATAGAATAAAAAATGGAAATAAAACACTCCAACAATAACCATTTCAGCTCTTATAGTGTATGGAACTCCAGAATCTGTTTATCAGTCTGTTCAGCATCACGTCTGACAGTATACAGTCATTTAAAGCGGTATTAATGCCAAAATGTAATATATTGCAGCTTACCAATCATTAGATGTGGTGGCTGCATGTGTTTTCTTTTTTTAAAGCTTTTTTTTTTCTCCCCTCCGTTTTCACCTGGCCAGTAACATTCCTCCCGTATTAGAGCACCCCCACACTGGAGGAAGGAGCACAGGGGACACCTTTGGACAGCAGCACTGTCAGTCTGGGGGGGGGGGGGGAGTGTTAGTGTATCTAAATCTGCAAGTCCATCTAACACCTAACAAAATGAAGCCAAGTGCAACTTTATAATCATTTACAGTAACTTTTTTTTTCCCCCTTTGGGATAAAGGATTTACATAAAAAGCTGATCATTGTAAGCACCCGTCAGTTGTATAACTGCTACATTTGCAGGACAGCTTGTTCTGCTGGAAAAAAATAAAAATAAAAAAACTTACTGGCCGGATCGCCAGATGAAAATAAAAGGAAAGAAAGCTTAAAAAAGAAAAAGAAAACGAATGCAGCCGCCACATCTAAGAATTGGAAGCTACAATGTAATCAAATGTTTTCTTTGGGGTTTAATACCGCTTTAAAGAGGTTGTAAACTTCCCTGTAACATTTGTACCTAGAATAAGGCTTCCTACAGGTACTGTAAATATCTCCTAAACATGCGCTATTTAGGAGATATTCACTGTTTACTGCCCCGATGATGTCATCAGCGCATGCGGTCTGAAGGGGCAGCCGCCGTGCCGTTTCTTCAGGAGCGTGTGCCGTGACCGGTGGCATGGGAGTGACGTCACGCGGCTCCGGTCAGTCACACGTCCGCAGCCCCCCCTGGAAGGAAGACGGGTGAAGATGGATGAGGCCTGCAGCGGGGACGACGCGGGCTTCGTTTGCAGGTGTCACATAATGTGCTAGTATGCGATGCATACTAGCATATTATGCCTTTACTTTGCAGAGAAAAAAAAAAAAAGGAAGCAAAACCCACCAGGGTTGACTTCCTCTTTAACCTCTTGCTGCATGTGCGGTGGCAAAGAGGGCGAGCTTTAATGCCAACACACCGCACATAGGCATCCATAGGCAGCTGAGGCTTCTGTGCCGATTGCACGCTCCCAGCACGGTGACCTAGCTGTCTGTCAAGGACAGCACCTGATCTCAAGTAATGGTCGGGAACAAGCGAAACCGGTTCCAAAATCATGTGCCCGCTGTGAAAGCCAATCACAGAAGTCACGTGATCGGAAAGACCTTTCCATCCCCAAAGGTATAAATAGCCACCTAAAAAAGGGATCCCAGGGCTTGGAGGGAAGGGGTTAAGCAAATAGGTTTTTTTTTTGTGATTAGGTTACAAAGTTTCTTTCCTGGAGATCCTGCCAGTAGCAGCACTTCCTGTTGCAGGCTGACAACGCTGAGCCACTACTTCGAAAATCAGCATCAGCGTTGTCACTCCTTCAGCTGGCCTGCCTGTTGGGTCTATGAAGTGGCTTAGCACCGATGGTTTACAGCAAGAAGTGCCGTTACTGGCGGGATCTCTAGTTTTCAATGATATGGTCAAAAATATACTGAAAAACAAATTTGTGTGTTCCTACACTTTAACGCCCAACTGAAGAGACTTTTATCTGCTATAGTCCTGTATCTCCCCCACATTATGACTTGTGACTAAACCAAAAAGAATTAAAAAAAAAAAAATTTGAAAAAATTAAAATGCACAAACTTAACCCCTTGCCGACTGTAGGCTGTCATATCAAAAACCCAAAAATTCGAAAGAACGAAAATCTGAAGACGATTCGAAAGAACGAAAATCTGAAGACGATTCGAAAGAACGAAAATCTGAAGACGATTCGAAGAACGAAAATCTGAAAAAAAGTCGAAAGAGCGAAAATCTGAAGACGATTCGAAAGAACGAAAATCTGAAGACGATTCGAAAGAACGAAAATCTGAAGACGATTCGAAAGAACGAAAATCTGAAGACGATTCGAAAGAACGAAAATCTGAAGACGATTCGAAAGAACGAAAATCTGAAGACGATTCGAAAGAACGAAAATCTGAAGACGATTCGAAAGAACGAAAATCTGAAAAAAAGTCGAAAGAGCGAAAATCTGAAGACGATTCAAAAGAGCGAAAATCTGAAGACGATTCGAAAGAACGAAAATCTGAAGACGATTCGAAAGAACGAAAATCTGAAGACGATTCGAAAGAACGAAAATCTGAAGACGATTCGAAAGAACGAAAATCTGAAGACGATTCGAAAGAACGAAAATCTGAAGACGATTCGAAAGAACGAAAATCTGAAAAAAAGTCGAAAGAGCGAAAATCTGAAGACGATTCAAAAGAGCGAAAATCTGAAGACGATTCGAAAGAACGAAAATCTGAAGACGATTCGAAAGAACGAAAATCTGAAGACGATTCGAAAGAACGAAAATCTGAAGACGATTCGAAAGAACGAAAATCTGAAGACGATTCGAAAGAGCGAAAATCTGAAGACGATTCGAAAGAGCGAAAATCTGAAGACGATTCGAAAGAGCGAAAATCTGAAGACGATTCGAAAGAGCGAAAATCTGAAGACGATTCGAAAGAGCGAAAATCTGAAGACGATTCGAAAGAGCGAAAATCTGAAGACGATTCGAAAAAACGAAAATCTGAAGACGATTCGAAAAAACGAAAATCTGAAGACGATTCGAAAGAGCGAAAATCTGAAAATTCGAAAGAGCGAAAATCTGAAAATTCGAAAGAGCGAAAATCTGAAAATTCGAAAGAGCGAAAATCTGAAATTCGAAAGAGCGAAATCTGAAAATTCGAAAGAGCGAAAATCTGAAAATTCGAAAGAGCGAAAATCTGAAAATTCGAAAGAGCGAAAATCTGAAAAATTCGAAAGAGCGAAAATCTGAAAATTCGAAAGAGCGAAAATCTGAAAAATTCGAAAGAGCGAAAATCTGAAAATTTGAAAGAACAAAAATTCTATTTTATTATTACTTATTATTCATTTGTTACGTTCCATTTGTTTAGATGCGACATTCGTTATTTTGGATAATTCGTAACTTCGAATGTTATGTTCACCAACAGCCAAATTTGAAAGGAAATTCCAATACCCATAATTTAATAGTTAGTTATCATTTGAAATTTTCACATTTTTGGATTTTCGTCCTTTAGAGATTTCGGATTTTCGAATTTCGGATTTTTAAGAATGAAGTAATGAATACCGCATCTAAATGAATGGAACATAATGAATTCGACTTTTGATCGTAGCGAATGACCTGAAAAAACAAACAAACAAAAAAAAAGGAATGAAACGAAAACAAATGAATATTTGGCAGTGCTCGTGTCTACCAGTCAGCACTCTAACAGCCGTGGCGGATGCACCATGCACATACCCTCTCTTCTTTACCGAGCCTGAGCGGCACACATACCCTTTCTAGAGCACTGAGGTGGTGGCACACAAGGGGGCCTGGGCAGCAGGGGTAAACCTATGGTGCAGTGTGATGGTGATAGGTGCGGGGAGGGGGGGGCGACTACTAGAAATGATCCCCTGTATGGCTCTTTCTACAGCAGCTGGAAGCCGGCGGGAGGGAGAGGAAACAAAGCCAGCTTTTCCACTGTTGATCAACCTACCTGCCCATATATGACTTACCCAGCTGCCTGGGCCCCCCCACACGTTGAGTTGAATGTATAGTGAATAATATGCCGTTCTATTAATAACAGACCCCCCCCAAACAACCCCCCCAAGAGAATTGCTACCAAACACATGACACAGACGCATCTTTCATCTTTCCTTAGTATACAGAATAAATAACAATGTATGCTTCCTTATTTTCAGCCCGGAACCCCCCCCGAGGGCCAGACTGGGGTCAGCCTATAACGGACGTCACGGCGTGTAATGAGGAAGCGCAATTCTCCACTGCCAGGATGGACATAATGACAAACATTTGGAGGGGTGGTGAGCGGGGAAGATGGGGGGGTCATGATTAAAAGGTGACAGTGCCCACAGGGTGCCAATAGAGCGAAGACACCTGACCGTCATCTTCCGTGCCGCGGCTCAGCTCTATGGGGAACGCAACACAGCGCACGCTGTGGAAAGTATTGTTTCTTTGTCTGGGGTGGGGGGGGCGTTGATTGTTATCTCGATGGCCGCCGTGGTTTTCCAACATACTCAAAATTCCTGGCGCTAAAGTATGTTCCCTGCAATGCCAACCGTCGCCCTATGTCTGCGTCCAGATATAACGGGGCAAATGGGGTCCTGGACAGCAACTAATCATCGGTTATATTTAGTTCTCAGCTGCAGAGAGCCAATCAGGACAGAGATAAAAGGAGCGGCATGCTCAGCAGTTCTCATAACCGTCCTTGGCTCGGACCCTCAGTAAGCCAATAACAAGCATGCAGCCAGTGAAGTGCCAGGACACCTGATACACGCAAACCTGTTCAGATCACAAAGCATGAGGGTGAGGATGAAGAGGGGGGTGAGGATGAAGAGGGGGGTGAGGATGAAGAGGGGGGGTGAGGATGAAGAGGGGGGTGAGGATGAAGAGGGGGGTGAGGATGAAGAGGGGGGGTGAGGATGAAGAGGGGGGGGTGAGGATGAAGAGGGGGGGTGAGGATGAAGAGGGGGGGGTGAGGATGAAGAGGGGGGGTGAGGATGAAGAGGGGGGGTGAGGATGAAGAGGGGGGGTGAGGATGAAGAGGGGGGGTGAGGATGAAGAGGGGGGGTGAGGATGAAGAGGGGGGGTGAGGATGAAGAGGGGGGGGTGAGGATGAAGAGGGGGGGGTGAGGATGAAGAGGGGGGGGTGAGGATGAAGAGGGGGGGGGTGAGGATGAAGAGGGGGGGGTGAGGATGAAGAGGGGGGTGAGGGAGGAGAGGGGGGTGAGGATGAAGAGGGGGGTGAGGATGAAGAGGGGGGTGAGGATGAAGAGGGGGGTGAGGATGAAGAGGAGGGTGAGGATGAAGAGGTGGATGAGGATGAAGAGGAGGGTGAGGGTGAAGAGGAGGGTGAGGGGTGAAAGTGAAGTTAAGGTAAGGGTGAGGGTGAAGATGAGGGTGAGAGTGAAGTTAGGGTGAGGGTGAAGATGAGGGTGAAGATGGAGGGTGAAGATGGGTGAAGATGAGGGTGAAGATGAGGGTGAAGATGAGGGTGAAGATGAGGGTGAAGATGAGGGTTGAAGATGAGGGTGAAGATGAGGGTGAAGATGGAGGGTGAAGATGCAGGGTGAAGATGAGGGTGAAGATGAGGGTGAAGATGAGGGTGAAAGTGAAGTTAAGGTAAGGGTGAGGGTGAAGATGAGGGTGAAGATGGGGGTGAGAGTGAAGTTAAGGTAAGGGTGAGGGTAAAGATGAGGGTGAAGATGGAGGGTGAGAGTGAAGAAGGGTGAGGGTGAGGGTGAAGATGAGGGTGAAGATGAGGGTGAGAGTGAAGTTAAGGTAAAGGGGAGGGTAAAGATGAGGGTGAAGATGAGGGTGAGAGTGAAGTTAGGGTGAGGGTGAAGATGTGGGTGAAGATGAGGGTGAAGATGAGGGTGAAGATGAGGGTGAAGATGAGGGTGAGATGAGGGTGAAGATGAGGGTGAAGATGAGGGTGAGAGTGAAGTTAAGGTAAGGGTGAGGGTAAGGTGAGGGTGAGGGTGGAGATGAGGGTGAGAGTGAAGTTAAGGTAAGGGTGAGGGTGAAGATGAGGGTGAGAGTGAAAGGTGAAGGTGAGGGTGAAGGTGAGGGTGAATGGTAAGGGTGAGGGTGAAGATGAGGGTGAAGATGAGGGTGAGAGTGAAGTTAAGGTAAGGGTAAGGGTGAGGTGAAGGTGGTGAAGATGAGGGTGAGAGTGAAGTTAAGGTAAGGGTGAGGGTGAAGATGAGGGTGAGAGTGAAGTTTAAGGTAAGGGTAAGGGTGAAGGTGAGGGTAGAGCCAGAACAAAATCACAATGGTCGCAGCTATGTGATTCTGAGAGGTTCGGACTCACTACTGTGCATCCAAAATCATTATCAATACCCCCCCCCCCCCCCCCCCACAATCCTCAGGGCTTGTCTGTCTGATGTGCCCCAATAGCAAGATGTGCCCTCACTTAGACCAGCCCAGTACAGTCTCACTCCTCTTGCTGCACAATGCAAAAACTTTAAAGACAAGGGAGATCTCTCATGATTGTACTTCATGACGAGAGATCAGATTTGGACGCCAACATTTATAAAAGGAGTCTGAAGGTCTATAAAAGGTGAAATACAACTTTCAGGGAGGTAATCGGGTCGATGAAGAGATCAGAAATCTCACCTTAACAACAAGGAGAGACAATTACCGGGACAACGTTTGGTGGGTGCGGAACATTGTCAGTGTGCGTGTGTATTCCAGGAAAAATGTTGGGGGGGAGGGGGTAATGCTAAGTATACAATGCAAATTTTTTGGGGTGCGGGGGTCAATTCCAGGAAAAAATGTTTCGTGGGGGGCGATTGTGGAACAATTCCATGGTTAATAAGATGAGAGTTACTGGGAAAATGTTGGGTGGGGGGGGGGGGGGGGTGACAATTCTATAATCTATGGAATTCCTATGGAAAGAAAAGACAATTCCTTGGACAATTATGGGGATGGGGGGGGGATGAGGAGGCGAGGCAGGGGGGGGGGGGACCATTCCAAAGACAACATTGGGGAAAGAGAAGACTATTCCAGGGACATCGGGAACAAGAGATTTCCAGAAAAAAACATGGGGGGGGGGGGTGGGAGAAGATGACAATTCCTGGGACAATGTTGGGGGGGGGGGGCACATTTCCAATGACAATGTTTGGGAAGGGGATGATGTCAATTCCCAGGGAAAATGTTTTGGGGGAGGGGGTGAGAGAGACAATCCCATGGTCAATGTTTTGGAGGGGATAGGGAGACAATTCCAGCAACAATGTCGCTAAGAATTTTATGGAGAGGTTTATCCAGTTCCTTTGATAAATTTGGGGATGGGGGGGGGGGGGGTCAATCCAAGGACAACATTTGGGAAAGAGAAGACTATTCCAGGGACATCGGGAAGAAGAGATTTCGAGGAAAAACATGGGGGGAGATGACGATTCCAGGGACAATGTTGGGGGGGGGGGCACAGTTCCAATGACAATGTTTGGAAAGGGGTGATGTGAACTCCTGGGACAATGTCGGGGGGGGGGGGGGGGGCACATTTCTAATTACACTGTCTGGGAAGGGGTGATGACATTTCCAGGGACATTGTTGAGGGAAAGAGGAAAATTTCAGGAACAATTTGGTGGGAGACGTAGTACAATTCCAGGAACAACTCTAAGGGGGATTCAATTTCTAAAACAAGTTAGGTGGAGAACTCCTGGGACCCTTCCAGGGACAGACCATTCCCTACGGACACTTCCAGGGACAGACCATTCCCTACGGACACTTCCAGGGACAGACCATTCCCTACGGACACTTCCAGGGACAGACCATTCCCTACGGACACTTCCAGGGACGGATCATTCCCTACGGACACTTCCATGGAGAGACCATTCCCTACAGACTCTTCCAGGGACACACCATTCCCTACAGACTCTTCCAGGGACAGACCATTCCCTACAGACTCTTCCAGGGACAGACCATTCCCTACAGACTCTTCCAGGGACAGACCATTCCCTACAGACTCTTCCAGGGACAGACCATTCCCTACGGACACTTCCAGGGACAGTCCCGTATAGTCCCGCGATGGGGGTCCAGGCAGCACAGAGAAGTATAAGAAGTAATAAACTCCCCCCCCCGAATATTCGGGACAGTTTCAGGAACAAAGCCCCGAAGTCCCCCCTCCTCCTCCCCGGGCTCTCCCCGCACTCACCTGCCTGTAGCCGGGCTCCTCGGGCTGGAAGTCGGCGCTCCGCGGGTGTAGGGTCAAGTCCAGGTGCGGAATGTTGTGCAGCCAATAAACCCACCATGGGGTGATATACTCCACCCGAGCGGCCGCCATCCCCCCGATCAGATCCCCTCCGCCCGACTCCGCTCCACCATTCCCACTGCCGAGGCCGCGCTGCGCGTTCCCGAATCCCTGCCGGCCGGTCTGCGCGCGCCCAGCGTGCACACGCGCGCCCCCTGGCTCTCCGCCACAATGATTTCTAACAATCACCCCAAATAGTAACAAAGTCATCTTCTTCATCATCACCATCATCATCATAATATTAATAGAGCTGGAAGTGATACTAGAGCAGGATTCAATGTTACAATGTTATTATTTACTTGTTTATGTATCTATTTATATTTAATGAAGTTAGCCTACTTAGGTAATATTATTAATAATAAAAAAATAAATATAAAAATAATAGAGCTTGAAGTGATACTAGAGAAGGATTCAATGTTATAATTTATTTATTTTTTAATAACGTTAGGCTACTGAAGTATTTATTATTAATATTATTATTATTATTATTATTATTAGTAATAAAATATTTGATCATGTTCTGTATCATCACTTCAGAGCGCATTTTCTTATCATTATTAACATTAACAAAATCATCATCACAACAACAATAATAATAAAAATAATATTAATAGAGCTGGAAGTAATACTAGAGCGTGATTCAATATTATTATTACATTTATGTGTTTTTTTTAAAAAAGTTAGGCTACTGAGATAATAATAATAATAATAATAATAATAATAATAATAATAATAATAATACTATATTTGATCATGTTGTGTATCATCACTTCCAGAGCGGATATTCCTCTTATTATTATTAATAATAATATTTTTTTTTAATCAAACCTCAGTAGCCGCACTTCCAGACTTCAAGGGTAACTCCACTTTCGTGGGGAACAAAAAAAAAAAAAAATAGCAAATAAAGAAAAAATAATCTAGCCTATACAATTACTACACAAGTCATATTGTAATTGAATGTTATTAGAAATGGCCTTTCCTTTTCAATCTGCAGCCACTGTCATTTTCTGTAAGGCGCAATATGGCCACCTGGAGGCGCTCTGTACACAGATGGTATATGGAGCTCCCCCCAGAAATACAATATGGCCACCTGGAGGCGCTCTGTACACAGATAGTATACAGAACATCCCCCAGAAATACAATATGGCCACCGGGAGGCGCTCTGTATACAGATGGCATACAGAACGCCCCCCAGAAATACAATATGGCCACCTGGAGGCGCTCTATACACAGATAGTATACAGAACGCCCCCCCAGAAATACAATATGGCCACCTGGAGGCGCTCTATACACAGGTAGTATACAGAACGCCCCCCAGAAATACAATATGGCCACCTGGAGGCGCTCTGTACACAGATGGTATACAGAACGCCCCCCCCAGAAATACAATATGGCCACCTGGAGGCGCTCTATACACAGATAGTATACAGAACGCCCCCCCAGAAATACAATATGGCCACCTGGAGGCGCTCTATACACAGGTAGTATACAGAACGCCCCCCAGAAATACAATATGGCCACCTGGAGGCGCTCTGTACACAGATGGTATACAGAACGCCCCCCCCAGAAATACAATATGGCCACCTGGAGGCGCTCTGTACACAGATAGTATACAGAACTCCCCCCAGAAATACAATATGGCCACCTGGAGGCGCTCTTTACACAGATAGTATACAGAACGCCCCCCCCAGAAATACAATATGGCCACCTGGAGGCGCTCTATACACAGATAGTATACAGAACGCCCCCCAGAAATACAATATGGCCACCTGGAGGCGCTCTGTACACAGATGGTATACAGAACGCCCCCCAGAAATACAATATGGCCACCTGGAGGTGCTCTGTACACAGACAGTATACAGAACGCCCCCCAGAAACATAATTTCCTGCTTCTGTGATTAGCTCACTGATTTCCCCAGAAGTCTGCACTAAGATACAAGTCAGATATTGGGCATCCCCTGCAACATAAATGTCATTTTTGGTGAGATACTCCCAAAGAAAAAAAAAAAAAAACATGTCTAAAGGGATGCAGACACTGCCAGTTTCCTCAATAAGAGCCCTGCAGGTGCAGCAGCTGATTGATAATTATGAAACCACGCCCATTGGATTCACTTTCCCACATGGACACAGACAAACAAACATGGATATCTTCAGAATAACAAAAAGTTAGGAATCTGCTACAAAGTTTGTTAAAATCCCTGCAATGTACATACACTATATAGTCAAAAGTATTGGGACGCCTGCCTTTACACACGCACATGAACTTTAATGGCATCTCAGTCTTAGTTTGTAGGGTTCAATATTGAGTTGGCTCCGCCCTTTGCAGCTATAACAGCTTCAACTCTTCTGGGAAGGCCGTCCACAAGGTTTAGGAGTGTGTCTATGGGAATGTTTGACCATTCTTCCAGAAGAGCATTTGCGAGGTCAGGCACTGATGTTGGACGAGAAGGCCTGGCTCGCAGTCTCCGCTCTAATTCATCAAAAAGGTGTTCTATCGGGGTTGAGGTCAGGACTCTGTGCAGGCCAGTCAAGTTCCTCCACCCCAAACTCACTCATCCATGTCTTTAATGAGCTGTTGTGCAGGGGAATGCCCCCCCCCCCCCCACAGAACAGTCTGATCAGCGCACTATGTGATTGGTTTTCCAGCATGCATGTCCGACAGACCGGCATACACACGGGCAGAATATCGGAAGGTATTTTCTGTCCCGACATTCTGCCTGTGTGTATATCGGGCTTAAGTCTTTCATAATGTACTAACACATTGTGAAATTTATTTGCAGGGAGATGTTATTTTTTATTATTTTTTGGGGGGGGGTTTTTTCTGCGGTTTACTACCACTTTAATAATAACAATAATAATGGTGATGACACCAGAGCATGAATACATATAAAATTATTTTTTCAATAAAACAAGCTGTCCTGCAGATTTATCAGCTACATGGATGAGGCAAATCATTTTCCACTGACAGGGGTGCTTACAATGATCAGCTTTTAATTATTTATGTAAATCCTTTATCCCAAAAAGAAAAAAAAAACGGTTACTGTAACTGATTATAAACTGTGATCTGGAGTTTGGCTTCAATTTCTTAGTGTATCTAAATCTGCTAGTCCATCTAACACTCTCCTAACCCCAGACTGACAACATGCTGTGCCCCCTGTGCTCCTTCATCCAGAGTGGGGGACGTTCTAATACAGGAGGTGTGTTATTGGCCAGATCACCAGGTGACAACAGAGGGGAAAAAAGCTTAAAGAAAAAAGAAAACGAAGGCAGCCGCCACATCTGTATGTGACATTTCTGGTTTTGAATATAAAACTGCTTTAAATCTAAACTATTATTATTATTTTTTTAAGAACTCTGAGGTACAATTCTTCTTCTTCTTATTCTTAATAATAATAATAATAATAATAATAATAATAATATTATAATAGCTCTGGAAGTAATGGTACTTGAGCATGATAGATACATAAAATGGCAATAGTATTATTATTATTTTTATTATTATTATTATTATTATTAATAATAATAATAATAATAATAATAAAATAATAAAATGAATAATAATAATAGCAAAATAATAATAATAATAACTCTAGAAGTGATGCTAGTTCGGCACGCTTAAATATTATACTAACAACATTATTCATTATTTTCAATCATAATTAAGTATCCGCACTTCCAGAGTTTATTTATTTTTTATTCTTTTTTTATTTGTATGTATTTGTTATTATATTGATGATAATTTCCATAGTGTGATGGGATCAGACATGTTGGCGGGTCAGCAGGGTTTTCTTTTTCTTTTTCATTCATTCATTGTGAAGGACGACGATCTGCATTGCTGAACAGGGTGAATGACAAAGAATATAAATCGTGGGACTCTTAGCTTTCTCTGCCATTATTCATTTTGTTCCCAAGCATTATACGAAAGAACACCTCCTGGCATCCCTTTAGATGTACATGCGCAAGCATCTGATCAGCAGATTGAGCAGCTAAATCCGGCAGCACTCAGGAACCAGTGAGGAGTATGTATATTATGTCCCCCGTTCACGTCCTCCAGTTCCATTTCTGCATGTGCGTTTTTAACATTTTTGATGCGTCCCATGTGCTTTTTTTCTTATTTATTCCTGTTTTTTTTCACTGTACTTCAGTGCGTTTTTAATGCATTTTTATGTTTTTTTACCGCGTTCCAGTACAGTTGTACTTTTTATTCTGTAACTGAAACGCACTGCACTGGTGTGAACTATGCCATTGGAACCCATATAACCTACCATCAACGTGTATAGGATAAAAAAAAAGACATATTTGTAATCTCTTTAGATGGGCATGCTCCCTGAGTCTGAGGACTCTGATGTGAGGGGGGGGGGGGGGTTAACTGAGGACTCTGATGTGGGGAGAGGAGGGCTGAGGTCCCTGATGTGGGGAGAGGAGGGCTGAGGTCCCTGATGTGGGGAGAGGAGGGCTGAGGACCCTGATGTGGAGAGAGGAGGGCTGAGGGCCCTGATGTGGGGAGAGGAGGGCTGAGGGCTCTGATGTGGGGAGAGGAGAGCTGAGGGCTCTGATGTGGGGAGAGGAGGTGTGAGGACTTTGATGTGGGGAGAGGAGGGCTGAGGGCTCTGATGTGGGGAGAGGAGGTCTGAGGCCCCTGATGTGGGGAGAGGAGGGCTGAGGGCTCTGATGTGGGGAGAGGAGGGCTGAGGGCTCTGATGTAGGGAGAGGAGGGCTGAGGGCTCTGATGTGGGGAGAGGAGGTCTGAGGACCTTCATGTGGGGAGAGGAGGGTTGAGGGCTCTGATGTGGGGAGAGGAGGTCTGAAGACCCTGATGTGGGGAGAGGAGGGCTGAGGGCTCTGATGTGGGGAGAGGAGGGCTGAGGACCCTGATGTGGGGAGAGGAGGGCTGAGGGCTCTGATGTGGGGAGAGGAGATCTGAGGACCTTGATGTGGGGAGAGGAGGGCTGAAGGCTCTGATGTGGGGAGAGGAGGTCTGAAGACCCTGATGTGGGGAGAGGAGGGCTGAGGGCTCTGATGTGGGGAGAGGAGGGCTGAGGGCTCTGATGTGGGGAGAGGAGGGCTGAGGGCTCTGATGTGGGGAGATGAGGGCTGAGGGCTCTGATGTGGGGAGATGAGGGCTGAGGGCTCTGATGTTGGCGAGAGGAGGACTGAGGGCTCTGATGTGGGGAGAGGAGGTCTGAGGACCTTGATGTGGGGAGAGGAGGGCTGAAGGCTCTGATGTGGGGAGAGGAGGTCTGAGGACCCTGATGTGGGGAGAGGAGGGCTGAGGGCTCTGATGTTGGCGAGAGGAGGACTGAGGACCCTGATGTGGAGAGAGGAGGGCTGAGGGCTCTGATGTGCGGAGAGGAGGTCTGAGGGCTCTGATGTGTGGAGATGTGGTCTGAGGGCTCTGAGGTGGGGAGAGGAGGTCTGAGGGCTCTGATGTGAGGAGAGGAGGGCTGAGGGCTCTGATGTGAGGAGAGGAGGTCTGAGGACCCTGATGTGGGGAGAGGAGGGCTGAGGGCTCTCATGTGGGGAGAGGAGGGCTGAGGGCTCTCACGTGGGGAGAGGAGGGCTGAGGGCTCTCACGTGGGGAGAGGAGGGCTGAGGGCTCTCATGTGGGGAGAGGAGGGCTGAGGACTCTGATGTGGGGAGAGGAGGGCTGAGGACTCTGATGTGGGGAGAGGAGGGCTGAGGGCTCTCATGTGGGGAGAGGAGGGCTGAGGGCTCTCATGTGGGGAGAGGAGGGCTGAGGGCTCTCATGTGGGGAGAGAAGGGCTGAGGACTCTGATGTGGGGAGAGGAGGGCTGAGGACTCTGATGTGGGGAGAGGAGGTCTGAGGGCTCTGAGGTGGGGAGGGGATGGCTGATGGCCAGGGCAGCTGTTAGAAATCATGGAGCCCCGTACAACCTTCTTGATGGGCCCCCCAACCCCACCTCCACCCTCCTGAGGTTCAGCGGAACAGCAGCACTGACTTTATCCTCTTACGCCCTGACAAAGAAAACAAAAAGTCCCTCCTCTGCCCCTCTATTGATGTGATGGGGCCCATGGCAATGCAATTTAGGTCCTGGTAAGAAAGTAGGAGCGGGGGTGTGGTCTAGTAAAATCTATTTATTCATTTAGGCAGAAATGAACAATAAACCTGCCCTGGATCCCCCTGTTTAGCTGATGAGGCTTGGGCCCAGTACTACAGGACCAGTTGTACTGCCTTTTCAGCCATTATGGCTGAGGACTCTAATGTGAGGGGGGGGGGGGGTGGTTGAGGACTCTGATGTGGGGAGGGGATAGCTGAGGACTCTGATTTGGCTGGGGGAGGGACTTGTACTGAGAACTCTGATGTGAGGGGGAGGCTGTGGACTCTGATATGGGAGGAATGAGAACTCTGATGTAAGGGATGGATGGACTTTGATTTGAGGGGGGGGGGGGGGGTCACGGACTGAGAACTCTGGGGGGGAAGAGATGGAGACATTTGAAGAGGAAGAGATGGAGATATTTGGAGGGGAAGAGATGGAGATATTTGGAGGAGAAGAGATGGAGACATTCGGAGAGGAAGAGATGGAGATATTTGGAGGGGAAGAGATGGAGATATTTGGAGGGGAAGAGATGGAGACATTCGGAGGGGAAGAGATGGAGACATTCGGAGGGGAAGAGATGGAGACATTCGGAGGGGAAGAGATGGAGACATTTGGAGGGGAAGAGATGGAGACATTCGGAGGGGAAGAGATGGAGACATTTGGAGGGGAAGAGATGGAGACATTTGGAGGGGAAGAGATGGAGATATTTGGAGGGGAATAGATGGAGAGATTTGGAGGGGAATAGATGGAGACATTCGGAGGGGAAGGAATGGAGACATTCGGAGGGGAATAGATGGAGATATTTGGAGGGGAAGAGATGGAGACATTTGGAGGGGAAGAGATGGAGACATTTGGAAGGGAAGAGATGGAGACATTCGGAGGGGAAGAGATGGAGACATTTGGAGGGGAAGAGATGGAGATATTTGGAGGGGAAGAGATGGAGACATTTGGAGGGGAAGAGATGGAGACATTTGGAAGGGAAGAGATGGAGACATTCGGAGGGGAAGAGATGGAGACATTTGGAGGGGAAGAGATGGAGACATTTGGAGGGGAAGAGATGGAGACATTCGGAGGGGAAGAGATGGAAACATTCGGAGGGGAAGAGATGGAGACATTCGGAGGGGAAGAGATGGAAACATTCAGAGGGGAAGAGATGGAGAGATTTGGAGGGGAAGAGATGGAGACATTCGGAGCGGAAGGAATGGAGACATTCGGAGGGGAATAGATGGAGATATTTGGAGAGGAAGAGATGGAGACATTTGGAAGAGATGGAGACATTCGGAGGGGAAGAGATGGAGACATTTGGAGGGGAAGAGATGGAGATATTTGGAGGGGAAGAGATGGAGACATTTGGAGGGGAAGAGATGGAGACATTTGGAGGGGAAGAGATGGAGATATTTGGAGGGGAATAAATGGAGAGATTTGGAGGGGAAGAGATGGAGACATTCGGAGCGGAAGGAATGGAGACATTCGGAGGGGAATAGATGGAGATATTTGGAGGGGAATAGATGGAGACATTCGGAGGGGAAGAGATGGAGACATTCAGAGGGGAAGAGATGGAGACATTTGGAGGGGAATAGATGGAGATATTTGGAGGGGAATAGATGGAGATAATTGGAGGGGAAGAGATGGAGACATTTGGAGGGGAATAGATGGAGATATTTGGAGGGGAATAGATGGAGATATTTGGAGGGGAATAGATGGAGATAATTGGAGGGGAAGAGATGGAGATAATTGGAGGGGAAGAGATGGAGACATTTGGAGGGGAAGAGATGGAGACATTTGGAGGGGAAGGGATGGAGACATTTGGAGGGGAATAGATGGAGATATTTGGAGGGGAATAGATGGAGATATTTGGAGGGGAAGAGATGGAGATATTCGGAGGGAAATCGATGGAGATATTTGGAGGGGAATAGATGGAGACAGGGGTTTTTTTCTTAAACAATAGGTGCTGGAACTTACCCATGGCCCCAAAAAACCCCTCCCCCTACACACACCCTCCAAATCACATCAAATAGTGGGTGCGTTCAGTCAAATTTCACGAAAACAGTAGGAGGGTCTTAAAGGGGCATTAAATACCAGGATTGCATTACATACAGAGTGCAGAGCTGTCACTTGTAAACACAGAAATCAGACTTCTGTGTTTACAAGTGATTGTGGTGAGCAGGCCCCCCCAAGGGTCTGAGCCAGAGGTGGTGGAACTGAGTTTCACCAAGTTCCCCCTAAAAAAAAGCCCTGGATGGAGATATTTGGAAGGGAATAGATGGAGACATTTGGAAGGGAATAGATGGAGACATTTGGAAGGGAAGAGATGGAGATATTTGGAGGGGAATAGATGGAGACATTTGGAAGGGAAGAGATGGAGATATTTGGAGGGGAATAGATGGAGACATTTGGAAGGGAATAGATGGAGACATTTGGAAGGGAATAGATGGAGACATTTGGAAGGGAATAGATGGAGACATTTGGAAGGGAATAGATGGAGACATTTGGAAGGGAATAGATGGAGATATTTGGAGGGGAATAGATGGAGACATTTGGAAGGGAATAGATGGAGATATTTGGAGGGGAAGAGATGGAGATATTCGGAGGGGAATAGATGGAGATATTTGGAAGGGAATAGATGGAGACATTTGGAAGGGAATAGATGGAGACATTTGGAAGGGAATAGATGGAGATATTCGGAGGGGAATAGATGGAGATATTTGGAGGGGAATAGATGGAGATATTTGGAGAGGAATAGATGGAGATATTTGGAGGGGAATAGATGGAGATATTTGGAGGGGAATAGATGGAGACATTTGGAAGGTAATAGATGGAGACATTTGGAAGGGAAGAGATGGAGATATTTGGAAGGGAATAGATGGAGATATTTGGAGGAGAATAGATGGAGATATTTGGAGGGGAATAGATGGAGACATTTGGAAGGTAATAGATGGAGACATTTGGAAGGGAAGAGATGGAGACATTTGGAAGGGAATAGATGGAGACATTTGGAGGGGAATAGATGGAGACATTTGGAAGGGAATAGATGGAGACATTTGGAAGGGAAGAGATGGAGACATTTGGAAGGGAATAGATGGAGACATTTGGAAGGGAATAGATGGAGACATTTGGAAGGTAATAGATGGAGACATTTGGAAGGGAAGAGATGGAGACATTTGGAAGGGAATAGATGGAGACATTTGGAAGGGAATAGATGGAGACATTTGGAAGGGAAGAGATGGAGATACATGCCCCTGTTGAAGACCCCTAGGTCTAAACGCGTCGGGTTTATATACCACTCTCCATGTTGCCCTTTTGTTTTTATGCATCGTGATCACGTTTTTATTTGTTTATGGTTGTTTTCTCAATAAAAACACCCTTTTTTACCTGCACCATGTGGAGGCATATTCTTTTTGTCTTCACATTTACTGCATGAGGCCCATTACCTCCAACCGCCCCTTTGGTGTCCTTTTGGAAACTTCAGATCCAAGCTTTGGCTGTTCGGTGTGAGGATCCATCCGGTTGCCTTCGGAGATCTATACAGACCACAACCCAAAGGATTGGCGATTCCAGACCTTCCATTCCATGTCATTGGTGACAAACTGCGCATGCGATTCCCTGTCGCTGACACGGGAATCCACGGGATTTGGTAAGAGTCTTTTTTGCATTTCTTCTGATTGGCTCATCCTGCTGGGAAGTCGTTTTAGATGCAAGGTGACTTCTGACAACCATCAGATTACCATCATCCCTTGGAGTACCCACACCTCCTGTGCAGTTGGACATTCACATCCATTTATGGACGTTTTTGTTTAAACTCACCTCTGGTTAATTATTTTAGCGCCATTTCACCATTATTATCACATATATTTATTTGTACATGTGCTGCATTTTTTCCATATAAGAGATGGAGATATTCGGAGGGGAATAGATGGAGATATTCGGAGGGGAATAGATGGAGATGACGTTGTTGCCAAATCACATTGTGGAAATAAAGATGAACAGACTTTGTTCCTCTTCTGTAATAAAACCACAAATTCTTTGTATCAAGTGCTCCATTGTGACCGTGGCGTGTTCCGATGGGGGCCGCTCACATGTCTGGGTGAGTGCCGTCCCTCCGCACAGTCACAGGATTATAATTAGACTAATTATATTTCAGTCATTTCCCTTTATAATAGTGGACAGAGGAAGAAAACAAACTCCTGCTGGGTCTCTGCTAATCACTGCAATATTAATTGGGTTCTCGCTGAGCTCATGTGCTCTACCTGACTCGGGGTCTTCAGAAGTTACTTCTTGCTTGTAGATCTCGAGTCAGATAATAATCTTTTCAATGTATGTTGTTCCTATATTTCCGAATATAGATGGCAGATGAATGGGGGGGGGGTTCAGAGGTAAGTGCAATGGGGACTGGGGATGGAGGGGTGGTAATAGTGGTCTCTCATGATCAGTACTGTCCTTGGCTTGCTTCTTACAGCTTAGCTTTCTCTGCCAAGGATCATTTTGTTACTAAGCAGTGACAACTGGTGCTCCATTTTGGGGGGGGGGGAGGGGCGGCAAACAAACCACCCCCCAAACCGTTCAGTCGATCCCCCCATTGCTTAGTTGGTTGGTCAATTCCCACAACACCCCGCCCCTCCCGTCACTCGCTCCGGGAGGGGAACCAGGAAGACAATAGCAAATTTCAAAAACAACTGGGTTGTGGGCTCAGGGCAAAGTGCTCTGTGCCCACCCTTTTTTTGAAGCCAATTAGAGCCTCAGACTCTAGTCATGTGCTTCCAAAAAAAAAAACCACATTGAAATCCATGCATCCGACGCCTTGCATGTAGATTAGGGGCCCAGGGTGCATGGATTAGGAGGGCGGCGCCCCGTATGGACGGGCCGCCACCGTTACTCAGCATTATATGAAAGAATACATCCCGGGATCCTTTTAGATGTCCATGCTCAAGCAACAGATCAGCAAATTGCACAGCTGCATTCTGTAGCACCCAGTGGCCAGCAGGGAGCATGAACATTAAATGAAAGAACCTATCTCTGTAAACCCTTTAGGTGTGCATGCTCCCTGAATGTTATAAGCTTCAGGTGTGTAATCTACATATCAGTCGCTAAAGTCTGCAGCACCCAGTAGCCAGCAGGGAGGAGAATGCACATATATAAAGGAAAGCCTGGCGATGTGTACTTTCATAAAATGCTCAGGCCCTTGTAAATAGATCCGAGGTAGGGCGCTGTGATGTTTACAGGAGCCTGATGAATGAAATATATATAGGGGCCCGACGACCCCTCTCACCAAACTTGGGAAAAGACCAGCAGAAAGACCCAGTAATGACATCACTAGGTCTCAAAAACAAAGTGATTTTATTAAAGTTTTTAATTACATATTTATCGGGGGGGAGGGGACGGGAGCAAGGTATTAAATGCGTACACATGAGCTGCAATAAAGGGGCCTTGCTTGGTCAACAAATATATATATATTGTATTGCCTTGTAAAAAAAATGGGTTTGCAATATATCCAATCTTCATACAAGAATAAGGCGTGATGGCAAGAATGACTTTATAATGAAATACAGCCCCGAGCCGTACTGATTACGACAAATCCTTCTAAAGATTTATGAACGGAAACAGGTGTAATGTCAGACTTATATTTCCTTGGAATTGGGAACAAGCTTCAAATATAAAAAAAAAAAATTGGCAGTGTAATTGCTGATGTGGTGCCGTATCGCCATCTAGTGGAGTATTTATTTCAGTCTGCAAAAGCGAGCTGTGGACCTTTTCCGAAATTCCAATGGAGAACGTTTGCTTGAGCTATTGTGTTTTATTAAAGACAGCCCACCAGAAAAGGAAAATGGACACTAACATTGTTGGTGGTGCAGCTTCTAGTGGCATCATTCTTCTCCCTGGTCTACTGTTCAAGCTGGAAGTAGGATATGCATTATTTGGAGTACTTTGGCCGCATGTTTGTGGTTATTGAAGTCAGGACAAGGGCCTACATTTTTTTTAAAAAACAACTCAGGAGAGAATACTAAAAATCTGAGGCAATATATAAAGGAGCAAATGTCCCCCAAATAAATAATAGGACTTTTCAGGCAACAAGAAAAAAAGGGGTCTAAGTAAACATTGAAAAGTTACATTTTATTGATATATAGGAAAAAATATAAAATTATTCAGGTGCAGACACAACCGAAAATAGAGTAGGTTAAAAACAACAACAAGTATACAAAAACTATATCGTTAATGCGTGGTAATTGTAGACATTCAGCCCGATGCGTTTCAGGACACTTGGGGTCCCTTCATCAGGGGAGTTCAAGGTGAAGTAGAGTAACCATAGCATATTCTAAAAATGTAAAACAGAAAAATAGAAAGATAATAGTACTGAAAAAAAACCCATCACGGGCAAAGAGCAAGAGGCAGGAGCATCGTTGAGACCAGGATTGGGAGATCACCTACCGATTAGATGAACTTGATAGTGTGTACACCTCCAAATAACGTGACGGCTAAAATCAGAGGCATAACTAGAACCGCCAGGGCCCCGGTGCAAGAAACCATGAAGGGGCCCCCCTAACACCCACCTAGGGTCCTTCTCCCAGAGCCCTTCCCAGTGATCTCAGGGCCCTTTATTACAGTCCCCCAGCAGGCTCCCTTCCTACCATCTGGGGGCTCACGGTGGCGGAATGCCAGGTCCCGGTCGCGTCCTTTGCGACCCTGGTAGTTCTGCCACTAGCATCAGTAATATTTTTTTTTGTAATTTTATTTTATCATTTTTTTTACCATTTTGAGCTTTAAATTAGATTCATTTTTCTTTAAAAACACTAAAAATAAGCGACTGAAAAGCTCACGAAAAACTTTTTCAATTAAAATCAATGAATGCTTTCACACTGGGGCAGTGCGCTGGCAGGGCGGTGAAAAAACGCCCCTCCCCATTGAAACAAATGGAAAGCTCTTCAAAAGCACTCAGTGTTTTACCGGCAGTTTAGAGGTGCCTCAGTGTGAAAGGGGCCTTACAGGTTTTTTTTTTTTTTAGGAGCCCCGTTGGGGGGGGCTTTGGCGAGTTAGCAGGGATCTAAATAGACCTCTGATGGTTCCACCTTCGAGACAGAGAAAGGAGATTGAGGACACAGCCCTCAGCCTCCATCTCTGCAGCCTCAGGTGCACAGAATGAATGGGCAGGAATAGCTCTGTACAGAGGCTTCCTGTTCATTCACAAAGTGAAGCATGGTAAACACAGTTTACTATGCTCCAGTTATGAATGGAAACAGGAGAGATCGGTAAGGATCACGGTGTTAATTAAGAAAAGGAAGGGGCCAGTAAATGACATTTACCGACCCCTTCCAAGCTCTACATCATGACACACCCTCTGCAGCAGCCAGCGGTAGAGGGGAAGCCGGCAGTGCTGCAGGGGGGAGCAGAGGAGACAAGTAAACTGGACAGAAGGGAAGGCATATAGGAGGAACCATTGCCCTCCATTTTCCTCCTGCAGCTGCTGAATGCCTGCAGCAGGGAGAAGCCAGCTTTCAGCAGCTGCAGGGGGAAAATGGAGGGGATTGGTTCCTCTATATCACTGGTCTCCAAACTGCGGCCCTCTGCTTGCCTTTCTCTGACCCTTAGGGCAATATTCCTCCCACTGATGCCAGCAATGGGGCACCACTCGTCCTAATGACACTAACACTAGGGCACCATTACTCCCACTAATACCAACAATTGGGCACTATCCCCCCCCCCCCCCATTAAAACCAAGGATGGGGTATCGCTTACTCCCATTGACAGCATGGCATTTTCTAATCCCACCAGCCACAGTGTGGCCCCCTAAAGCCTGCAAAACAATAAACTGGACCTTTGTTTAGAAAGTTTGGAGACCACTGCTCTATATGCTGCCCCTCCTTATCCAGGTGTACAGGGGAGCTGCATGAGCCCCCTGGAGCATAGGGCTGGGTCACAATTGCGACCCCTATAGTTACACAAATGTAGGTCCTTAGTCATAAATACAATTCCTCCTAGGCTGTTCCTCACCTCTGCATGTCCTTCTAGAGCGCAGAGATAATGTGCTCATCCTCGCTTTGTTTCATGAACGCACATTTTCATGCTACATGCAGAGGGCATCCCAATCACTTTAGTGGGCAGCCCTAGAAGAGCCAAACAAGCTCATGTACCTCCCTTGGTGTTGAGCTTTGCACGTTCCTACATTTGGGGTGCCATCGCAAGCACAACACACAATGGAGGGAGCCTTACAGATGGAAGCTCCAAGAGTCAGCACCCCAACTTCATTGCCTAAAGTCATTAGTTGGTCATAACAGCCACCAAAATCCAAAATCTGGAGTGGTCACCACCAGCACACCTCACTTGTTGTGATGACAACCGTGCTTCCCATTTGGAAATTTTAATGATCTGTTGTGTTGAGCAAAAGCCCAGAAAAATTGGTGGTCGTAACTACTTCCCACAAAGGGAGGACCTAGTCACTGGTGGATCCACAGTGGGTATAGATTGCCGTTCAATTTTCTCTGAAAAGTGAACAGTTCCAACACACTCAGGTGGGACCCCGGACTCTTTAGGGTGCTTTCATTTGACAGAGAAATACCTTGAATATCAGGTGACGTGAAAAAGTCTTTCCAGCTGTAAAAGCTCAGAGACTTGAGGCTGGAGACAGCAGGTAGATCCTCCAAATACAGGATGGTAGACATTGGGTCAATAAGGTCCCAGACTATCCCGTAATTCTGGGGTGACTGCAGGAAATGGTGGTGGCTCAAAATCACTGTTAGGACAATCAGCATCCCAGTAGCCTGACCGGGTCTAAGACCATGGGAAGGTCTGAGATAATACTCAGCAGTGGTCTGCAAACTGTGGCCCTTTGGAGCACTATACTTCCCCTTGACACCAACAATGGGGCATAATTCCTGTCACTGCCCCCAACAATGGAGAACGATTTCTCCCATTGCCACCAATGATGGGGCACTATTCCTTACCCCCAAATCAATTATGGGGCACCAATTCCTCCCACCGATAAAAATGATGGAGCACTATTCCTTCCACCGACACCAATGATGGGGCACTATTCCTTCCACCGACACCAATGAGGGAGCACTATTCCTCCCACCGACACCAATGAGGGAGCACTATTCCTCCCACCGACACCAATGATGGGGCACTATTCCTTCCACCGACACCAATGAGGGAGCACTATTCCTCCCACCGACACCAATGAGGGAGCACTATTCCTCCCACCGACACCAATGATGGAGCACTATTCCTCCCACCGACACCAATGATGGAGCGCTAGTCCATCCACCGGCCCCAATGATGGGGCGCTAGTCCATCCACCGGCCCCAATGATGGGGCGCTAGTCCCCCCAATGATGGGGCGCTAGTCCCCCCAATGATGGGGCGCTAGTCCCCCCAATGATGGGGCGCTAGTCCCCCCAATGATGGGGCGCTAGTCCCCCCAATGATGGGGCGCTAGTCCCCCCAATGATGGGGCGCTAGTCCCCCCAATGATGGGGCGCTAGTCCCCCCAATGATGGGGCGCTAGTCCTCCCAATGATGGGGCGCTAGTCCTCCCAATGATGGGGCGCTAGTCCTCCCAATGATGGGGCGCTAGTCCTCCCACCGGCCCCAATGATGGGGTGCTAGTCCTCCCAACACCAATAATGGGGCGCTATTCCTCCCACTGACACCAGTGATGTGGCACTATTCCTACCACTGACATCAATAATGGGGCACTATTCCTTACCCTATTACCAATGATGGGACACTATTCCTCCCACTGACACCAATGATTGAGCACTATTCCTCCCACTGACACCAATGATTGAGCACTATTCCTCCCACTGACACCAATGATGGGACACTATTCCTCCCATTGGCACCAACTCCTAATGGCCGCAGTCAGCCCCCTCAAAATCTGAAGTACAGTAAACTTGCCCTTTGTTTAGAAAGTTTGGAGATCTCTGCTGTACAGGGATGGATCCGGGGCACACTTAGAGCATCTGCAAGGAATTGGGTGGATCTTGCTACTAGTCTTGAGTTGCAGTGGAGGCCCTTGTGACAGGGTAAGGGAGTTTGTCTCACCCAGCAGAGGATCAGGTAAGAATTTTTGTTCCCCTAGACATAGACGTAATTAACCCTTGCTTTTTTTTTTTGTCCAGAGTTGGGTTTTAAGATGGAAGCCAACACACTTCTTCTGTTCCTAACGTGATTTGTGAGATGAAGTTTCCAGCATGTAATGTGATTTTTAGGGAAAAACCCATTTCCTTTAACCATCTTCATATGACAGGGCGGCTGAGTCAGATGCCGGCCGACAATTCAATTATATTGGAACCAATTCTTGTACAATTTCACGGACCCTTCATACTGTAATTGAAAGCAACCAGCTCAATTGCTATAAGATACATAATCACATGCTTGGCTCCAGCTATTTATCTAAAGGTAACATACTTTTTTTTTTTTCCGAAGATTTGTATTTGCACCGGGTGATCACGTCAGTGACACTTCCTATCCTTGGGTGACAACCCTCATACACTGCAATGACACCATGGTAGAGCAGCACTCAGACCCTACAGCAGGGCTGTAATGCCGCAAGGCTTCACTTCTCGATTCCCCTACTGAAGACGCCAGCGCCTCCACCAGCTGAGGGACGGGTTGGGCGAGGACATCGTGGGCACCCTGAAACAGGCAAGTGTCCTTATTTTAAAAAAGGTCAGCAGCTGCAGTATTTGTAGCTGCTGACTTAATTTTTTTTTTTGGTGGAACTCCGCTTTAATAAAAGACAGCAGCACAGGATGTTACCTGCATGGTTTCCTATGGTTTGATAAAGGGGCGGTCCTGTCTGCCCTGAAACATTTGACCACACCCTCAAGTCCCATCACCACCCAGCCAGGAGAGGCGCTGTTTGGAGCCACAGCCATCTTGCTACCCCCAGAAGCCGCTGTTGCCTGTTCCAGACTGAAGCCCGACAGCTGGACTTCCAAAAACTGCTTCAGCCAGCCGAGCTCTGCAGGCTCACAGTGCACTTATGGCGGCCTATGACAAGCCTTCACCCACTTAACTCTACACACAGATGGCTGCGCCTCTTGTGTTTTTTTTTTTTATCAGCACAAAAGGCTTCTGGCAAGATCGAGGTTTTTTTTGTTTTTTTTTTTGCACTTTAAACAGCTGTTTTCCACTGTATACTGAACAGACTAAAAACAGGCCAATTACAAGAAGTTAATTCGTGAGGGTTTACATAAAATTGTTTTTAAAGTTTATCTGAACCCAAAAAATCTGCTAGCACTCCGTAATGCACGTCTAAAGGGATACAGGAAATGTGTTCTTCCCTACAACACTGGAGGCGTGGTGCTGCAACATTTTCAAGAGCCTGCCAGCTACTCCCCACCAAAACTCAAACTTGCAACAGAGCAAAAAGGTCAGCAAAGACAGAGGTCATTTAAGCCTTAACCGGTTCCCGACCGGCCTATTGCATGACACCTGTGGGAACCGCTCGCTGATCCAGACGGACGCCATGTGACGTCCTCCTGTATCGCACCCCTCCCTAAGGCCACGCGATCAGTCACTGGCTGCGCCCACTGGACACAGCCGATGACTGATCACTGTACAGGCCTGTATGCAATGCGATGCATATTAGCACGTCATTTTTTACCTGCAAGGCAATGTCATAAACAAAAAAGGCCAGCGTGTTGTGATTGCATTAATGCCCGGTACACACGATGAGATTATTGGACGAATGATCATCCGTGTTTTTTTTTTCTCAGATCGAATCTGAAGAGTTTACTAAAATCATGAAAATCCTCGTAGGACAGAATAAAAAAAATAAAATAAAAAAAAGTGAAGACAGCTGTAGTGATTAAACGAAAATCATACAATCTGGCATGTCCGATCACATAATACCGGATGAACTGTCCCAATCAGCTCTCAAAAGCTCTGTACCAACGATCCAATTATTGTACAAACACTTTCCAAAGCTGTATTTTTCATACAATTTTCTGATCGTGTGTACGGGGCAGATAGGCGGGGCTCACTTTTGGATGGAACTCCGCTTTAAAAAACAGAAGGAATACTATTCCAGTAACAAATGCCAAAAACTTTTTTTTTTTTTAACAAAAAAAAACATCCAAGTAGGTTTTTTTTACATTTTTTTTATTGAACAAAGGACAAGAAAAAGTATTTACTTCAGTTCTTTTACTGACAGACCTGCAAAACAAAAAAAGAAGAGAAAAGCATTATTAGACGTCATCTGGGACTGTCCTACCTGCCTGTAGGGGGGCGGGGTTTACCATTTTAGTTCAAAATACCAACAAAGCTGTGGATATGGACAATGCAGGACTGTTCGTTAATAAAAACACAGTCATCTTAAAGCGGAGCTCCACCCAAAAGGGGAAGCTCGGCTTGTTTGCCCCCCTCCCCCCCCCTCCAGTGACAAAGCACAGCACGCTTCATGCATGCGCAGTAGCACAAGGAATGGCAGCAGCACCCGAAAGCAGATTGAAAAGTCGGCTGGGGCGCCGACACCGTGGGATCCCTGGACAGGTAAATGTCCTAATAAAATTCAGCAGCTACAGTATTTGCAGCAAATTTTTTGGTGGTGGGGGAGGGGAGCTTCTCTTTAACCACATGCGGATAATTTTCCAACCCTGGCAGACCAACTCTGTTCGATCAAACCCAATCTAATAATTGAGTTTAACCACTTCAGCTCTGGGAGGTTTTACCCCCCTTCATGACCAGGCCATTTTTTGTTACACGGCACTGCGCTACTTTAATGGCTCTCTCCTCCTGTTCATGTCCCCAATGTAGTTTGAGCCAACACTGCTCTGCAAAATCCCCCAGTGTTCAGCAGGTTCTATGCTGGGCATTTCCTCCCCATCACATCTGAGAAGCCCATGTGACTATAGAGGAGTGTACACTGGTAAATGACAGCCAACTCCCTCCCTCCTCCACGTCCACTAACCAGCTAAACACAATGGGGGCGGGATATTACATGTAGATTAATGGAGGCTTCACCTCCCTCTTATTCCAACACACAGGCTGGAGGGGCGTGGCAGAAAGCCAACATGTTACTGCCAAGAAAAAATTAGATTTGATGCCAAATATATTTGTTTAACCACTTGCCGCAAAAATCATGTGCCTGTGCGTCAGGTGGTTATACTGGGATGATATGCAGCTGCAGGCATCACCCCGGTACAGTTTTTTTTTTGGGGGGGGGGGCAAGTTATGCTTGCCCCATGTAGCTTATCTTTTTGTACGTATTGCCCCGTGTACATTGGTGACTGAGAAATTATATATCATTTCTATTTATTATCTGCATCACACCTATAGATACAAGACTGGGTGTGGACTCACCTGGAGGAAGAGACTGTTTCAGTTTCTCTGCCTTCTCTTTGTCGGTGATGACCAGAGTGTACAGGTATTTGCTGCAGCGGACCTTGAATTTCACATTATCCTTGTTCTTCTTAATCTTAACAGCTGTAAGGAAGAGAGGAGCTTTAATATGGGAGGCCACATAAGTGAAAGCAATGACAGCCCCTGCAAGAAAAATTCTGCTACTTCGGTAAACCTTTCTGGCGAGATACTCCCAAAGGGAAATCACGTGTGAAGGGATGCAGACCCTGCCACTTTCCTCATTAGAACCCTGCAGGTGCAGCAACTGCCAATTATAAAGTCACTCTGAACATGGACAGAGCTAAACAGCTATTTCTTCAGAATAAAAAAGGGAGGAATCTGCAACAAAGTTTGTTACAATCCCTGAAATGTACAGAGATCACCCAGAGGAGGGGGGAGGGGTTTCTAACAAAAGTTGAGTTTGGCAGGGTTCACTGGTACGACATACGCCCCGACTTTGGGAGCTCAGGTCACATGTGTGTAAATCAATGGTTCGATATGAGAGCCGTCTTCCCTGGTCTGACACAAGTCTGTCTGACTTTGTAAAAGGTTCCGGCACTACTTTGGTCCGACTTCAGCCCATTGAATATCACTGAAGTCGGATGCTTGTCCTTACCATCCGACTTGGTGATTACAGCAAAGAAATTTATCTCACACTGGGATGGTTTTGATTGGTCAAAGGACAAGTCAGACTATCTCAAAGTCGGAGCAAAATCTTATCCTGTCAAGTCGGATGGAAGTAGGACCGATGTCACCGGGCAAAGTAGGATGACAGTCGTACAACAGTCCAGTCATAGCAGTGTGAACCTGGCCTTACTCTAAGAGCCCTTGCACACTGGGGCGGTGGGGGCGTCGGCGGTACAACAGCGCTATTTTTAGCGCTGCTGTACCGTCGTTCTAGCAGCGGTATTCGGCCGCTAGCAGTGCGGTTTTAACC
This sequence comes from Lithobates septentrionalis, assembly GCA_037952835.1. Lineage (NCBI taxonomy): Eukaryota > Metazoa > Chordata > Amphibia > Anura > Ranidae > Lithobates > Lithobates septentrionalis. The sequence continues at coordinate 15,146 of JBBDGP010002593.1, read as the reverse complement.
CCCCGCTGGCGGACGAAAAAGGGTTAAATCCCTCGTACAGCGCGGCTATAGCCGCGGTATTACAGCGGTATAGCCGCGCTGTCCCATTGATTTCAATGGGCAGGAGCGGGGAAGGAGCGGTGAATACACCGCTCCTTCCCCGCTCCAAAGAAGCGGTTTGCAGGACTTTTTTCACCGTCCTGCCACCGCAGCGCTTCAGTGTGAAAGCCCTCGGGCTTTCACACTGAACAAACAGCGGCAGCTGTTTGGGGGCGGTTTTCAGGCGGTATTTTTAGCGCAATACCGCCTGAAAACCGCCCCAGTGTGCAAGGGCTCTAATGCTTGCCAATATTTAACCCCTAGGTGCCAACTGTATGCAAATATGCAGGCTCTCAGTGGGTGGGCCATGACAGGTCCCCTTAATGGAGAGTTGGGGGTCTATTAGACCCCATATTTCTCCTCTAGCCAGATTGTCTGATCGCCGGTGTTCTGTCAGATGAGCAAACCCGTCAGATCAGCTAACAAAAGCGACGTTCCGTCCGCTGTGCACTCCACTGCTACCAGGTTTGCCAATCTGACAGAACACCTGCAGTCAGAAGGAGGCAGCGGACATCTTACTACACCCAGCAATGTCTTGAATTTCAGAATCATTTTAGCAATAAAATGAGTGTATATATATATATATATATATATATATATATATATATATATATATATATATATATATATATATATATATATATATATACATATACATATACATATACACACACATATACATATACATATATATATATATACACACACACACACACAAATACAGTACGTTGACATCTGATGCGGTTTTGAGGTTTAATTTTGAAAGAAGCTGGACACCAGCAGTAGGAAGGTGGCGGTGGCCATGTTGGTACCAGTGTTAATTTTAGTCTTAGGACTAAAATGGCATTTTAGTCTCATTTTAGTCATCTCAATTGTCTTAGTCATATGTTAGACTAAAATAGTATTCATTTAGTAGACTAAAATTTTTTAGGCGACTAAATTAACACTGGTTGGTACACCTCGCATCACTCTTCGCTAAACCTTTAGGCTTTCAAAATTAAACAGCATCACAGATGTCAATATACTGTCACTTTGTTACTAAAATTACTCTGGAATTCAAGACGTAGCTAGGTGTAGCAAGATGTCCGCTGCCACCTGACTGCAGATGTTCTGTTAGATTAGAAAACAGAGTTAGGTACCTGGTAACTCTTTTTCTAAGAAGTCTTCCAGGGCAGCATCCGAGAGATAGGCTCCTCCTCCCTAAAACAGGAAACACATTAGTCCACCATTATAAATTTCACACTCTTACCTGTGTGCCTCAGTTATGTTAAAGCACCGAAGGAATTCCCTGTAAGCTGCAAGCTCCCCCTCTGTACCTGGTTTTTGTTGTTTCAAGGGTGGGAACTAGTGCTGCCCTGGAAGACTTCTTAGAAAAAGAGTTACCAGGTACCTAACTCTGTTTTCTCGAATCGTCTTCCAGGGCAGCATCCGAGAGGATATATCAAGCAATACTTACTAGGGTGGGGTTAGAGACTGGAGCACTTTACGACCAAATGCTTGGTCTTGGTCAGACAGCTGGTCTATGCGGTAGTGCTTAGCGAAAGTACTGAAGCTCGACCATGTCGCTGCCCTGCAGATCTGCTCCGGAGTTGCCCCTGCTTTCTCTGCGGCCGAGGTTGCCCAGGCTCTAGTTGAGTGCGCTCTGATTTCACTAGGTGGAGTGAGATTCTGTGCCTTATAGGTAATCTGTATGGCCATCCTTATCCATCTGCTGATGGTGCTTTTTGAGGCTTGTTTCCCTCTGTTCATTCCTGCATAGAGGATGAAGAGGGAGGTCGTTCTACGCCATTCTTTTGTTCTATCGAGATACGCTATGAGCGTGTTCCTTACATCAAGTTTGCTGTAAATGTCTCTTTTCCTACTATCCATGGTTGTTGGAAGTGAGGGTATGACGATGTTTTGGGTTCTGTGAAATGTAGAAGAGACCTTGGGTAGAAAGGCCGGATCTGGAGAGAGAATTATCTTGTCCAGATGTATTAGACAGTATGGTTCTATTGAAGATAGAGCTTGGATCTCACTCACTCTTCTGGCGGATACTAAGGCCAGAAGGAGCGCAGTTTTTAACGTGAGGTTTTTGTCTGAGCTGTCCTCGATAGGTTCAAACGGAGGGGAAAGAAAGCCCTTAAGTACTGTGCCCATGTCCCAGGTGGGAGTTTTGTACAATTTGGCTGGTTTGGATCTTTTAAGAGCTATGAGGAATCGTCTTATCAGCGGGTCTTCCGCTAGTCTAGTATCCATGACCGAAGAAAGTGCTGCAACTTGTACTTTCAGGGTACTTGGTGATATGTTTTTGTCTGCACCATCTTGTAGGAAGTCCAAAACTATTGGAATTATCCCACCGTTGGAGATTGGTCTGTCTTCGTACCAAGAAACAAATTTTTTCCTTATTTTCTCATAGATGGCTCTCGTTACCGGCTTTCTGCTGTTTAAGATGGTGTTGATTACTCTGTCTGACAGGCCCTTGTTCTGGAGTTTTACCCTCTCAGTAACCAAGCCGAGAGCTTCAAGATTTTGTGGTTCGGATGGTTGACTGGGCCTTGTGACAGTAGATCTGGGCGGTCCGTCAGTGTCAGCTGAGGTTGTATGCTGAGATTTTTTAAATGACTGAACCATGCTCTCTGGGGCCAGTGTGGTGCTATTAGTATTACTGTTGTTTTCTCTGCCTTGATTTTTTGGATTACTTTTGGGATTATGGCAGTTGGAGGGAATGCATAGCACAGATGCCATTTCCAGTTTTGGTTGAAAGCATCCACCCCGCTGTTGCCATCTGTAGGGTCCAGGGAGAAAAATATCGGAGATTTTGCGTTCGCCCTGGAAGCAAATAGGTCTACTTCGGGTATTCCCCACTTCTGGGTGATTTGAGTGAAGGTTGTTTGGTTTAGCGACCATTCCGTGTGTTTTATCGTTTTCCGGCTCAGGAAATCTGCCACTGTATTGTCTGTTCCTTTTAGATGAATACCGGATATCGATCTTATGTTCACTTCTGTCCACAGTAGGATAGATTGTGTCAGTCTCATCAGTTTTTGGGATTTTGTGCCCCCTTGTCTGTTTAGGTATGCAACTGTCGTTGCGTTGTCTGATTGTATCTTTACATCCTTCCCCTGTAATGCTGGCTTGAAGGCTTTTAGCGCTTCTCCCACAGCTTTCAGCTCTCTCAAGTTTGAGGAGGCTTGTGCCCATTTGGGTGTCCATTTCCCTTGCGCGAACCGCCCTTCCATGTGGGCTCCCCATCCTAGGGCGCTTGCATCGGTGGTGATGCTGACTGGATTGACTTGAGCCCATCTGCGCCCCTCGATGACCCGAAGTGGGTTGAGCCACCAGTAGAGTGTTTGTTTGACTGTGGCGGGGACGGGAATGGATTTTTCTAGGGATGCTTGCCTGCCATCCCACTGGGACAGAATGTAGTTCTGTAAGGGTCGCATGTGAATTTGTGCCCAGGTGATGGCTGGAATGGAAGACGTCATCAGTCCTAGTACGGACATTCCGTGCCTGATCGTTGTGGAATGGTTCCTTAGCAGGGACGTAATTGCTTGTGTCATTTTTACGTCTTTTTCCTTTGTTAGGAAAATTTTTGACAGTCTGGAGTCCAGCACGTATCCCAGGTACACTACTCTCTGGCTTGGGATCATTTGCGATTTCTCTGCGTTTATTAACCATCCCAGGTTTTGCAGATAGTTCATACTCTTGCGCAGGTTGTTTTCTAGGATTGCTGCTGAGTCCGCAAAGAACAGGAGGTCGTCTAAGTATGGTATTATTCCAATACCCTCCTGTCTTAGACCTTTTTGCTTCCGCCATTATTTTTGAGAATATTCTTGGAGCTGAGGAAATTCCGAAGGGGAGAGCTGTGTACTGTAGGTGCAGCGTAGCTGCTGGCCCCTGGATTGCGAACCTCAGGAACTTTTGGTGATCCTCCCTTATGGGGACATGTAGGTAGGCATCCTGTAAGTCTAGTGTTGCCATGAATGTCTCCTGCGGTAGGATGTTCCTGATTGAATAGATAGATTCCATTCTGAATCTCTTGTATCTTATTCCTCGGTTGAGTGGTTTGAGGTTTAGTATCAGCCTTAGTTTGCCTGATGGTTTTCTTTTTGCGAAGATGTGTGAGTAGAAGCCCTTTTGTTCCTCCTCTTGGGGAACGTGACAAATCACCTTCTGATCTAATAGTTTCTGTAGGGATTCTAAAAACACCTTTGCTTGATTGCTGTCCTTGGGTAGCATGGTCGCTAAGTATTTGGTTGGGGGGCGGTTGGAGAATTCTATTGCGTAACCGTCCGCTATGGTGCGCAATATGAATTTGTTTTCTGTTATCTCCTCCCATTGGTGGGAGAAAGCCGCCAATCTGCCCCCCACCTGAAGGCAGTCATTGTTTTTTGTTCTTTTGGGTATTAGGCTTGAGGATGAATTCACCTTTGCCTTTCTTGTTTTGTTGACCCCAGTGCTTTTTTGCCCCTGGCTTATTGAATTTCTTGAAATGCCGAAAGGGCGCCTTCCCTTGTCTCTTCTTGGTTTGAGGGAACCCCTTATTTTTTGCTGCAGTCCTATCCAGGACTGTTTCTAGCTCGGGACCAAACAGTAGGTCTCCAGTGAATGGTATGCCACATAAACGGTTCTTGGAAGGTGCATCCCCCCCCCAGGATTTTAACCACAGGGCTCTGCGGGCCGAGTTTAGTAGTGCCGTGGTCCTAGAGGATATTCTGACAGTTTCTGCTGAAGCATCTGCCAAGAAAGCTGCCGCTCTAGTTAGTGTGGGGATGGTTTTAATTAGTTCCTCCCTGGGCGTGTCGTTCTCCAATAGATCTTGCAGCTGGGTTAGCCAGATTAGCAAGGTTCGGGCTGTGCAGGTGGAAGCAATAGCCGGATTTAGGTTTGCCGCCCCTGCTTCCCATGCCCTTTTCAGGAGAGCTTCTATTTTCTTGTCCATGGGGTCGCTGAGGGTACCTGCGTCATCAAAAGCCAAGTCCGATTTGTTCGTGATTTTTGCCAGAGAGGCATCCACCTTGGGGCATTTAGCCCAGGTTTTGGTGTCTGCTTCCGCAAACGGGTATCTGCGTTTGATTGTGGCGGGGATGAAAAGCTTTTTCTCTGGGTCTTCCCATTCCTTTTTGACTATGTCTTTAAGTGTTTGGTGTACCGGGAACGTTCTTGGCTTCTTGGGCTGGAGCCCTTTGTACATTCTGTCATGCATAGTGAGTTCTGCGGTTTTCTGTTCTTTAATGCCTAGAGTGTCAGTGATGGCTTTGAGAAGACTGTCTGTGTCCTCAGAAGGAAACAGGTTGCAGTCTGTCGTGTCATCTTCCTCCTCTGAGTCTGAACAGATACCGTCTTCTGATTCAGATTGTTCAGATTCATCTGAATCCACCTCTTGTTCTGCCTGTACCTTGTTCTCCCTTGGAATGTGTGTTCCGCTGGTAGATGGGATACTGGCCTGAGCGACACTTGCTGGCGTTTCTAATTTTTCTATAGCTGAGCGTAGTGGTGCCATGGTGCTCTGAATTTCTTAAAAGAATTGAGCAGGTCTTTCAAAAATCCCTGCGATTCTTTTGCCACCATTTTGTCTAAGCATTTCTGACACAGGGGCTTTTTCCAATCTGGGGAAAGCCTGTGGCTGCATGAGGCACATGTTTTGCCTTTAGCCTTCCTTTCCTCAGGGGTCTTTGCCTGCAAGCGAGCATAGAGAACAAAAAAAAAACCCCGTGAGATAGGTGGTCAAAGAAACTGCCTGTAGATAGGCAGTAAAGAGGTTAAGACAGAGATAATTCAAGAATATTCTGGCTTACCTTGGAGCTGTCCTGATTTGCAGGATCTGCAGGGCAGGGTGGGGAAGCGTCAGACATGATCAGCCACCAGGATCCTCTGCTTAGAGGCCTTTTTATCTGCTTCCTGCATAAGCTCCGGCCCCGCCCCCGGCTGACCCCGTGCAGGTTGGTGGACACACCTGCACATGCCGCTGTATTGTAGAGTAACTGTGCTGGTAGTGAAGGGTAGCATTGAACAAATTTGCTATTTGTATTAGGTTTTCTTTCTCTTTTTTTTTTTTTAAATTCCCGCCCCTAGGTGTCCCTGCTCTATCTCCGCAGTAAATAGACTACGGGAAAATGGCCGCCAACCCGGAAGCGGAACTTCCTCGGCGCCATCTTGGTACACCCCCGACTTCCTGTAGCGGCCTGTGGCAGTGAGGGCGCTGCTGCGCCGCCCGGAGAACGGTGGATTCGTTTGGGGGGACAGCCGCAGCTACCAGGGACCTAGTTAGAAGGTGCAAAACCCTCCCTGCTAGACCCTCTGCTGTTGGGGTTTTCGGCGGCGGCGGGGGGGGGGGGGGGGGGCGCCCATCTATGCATGCATCTATCCCCCTGGCGGGCTCCAGATTCTGCGGAAAGCCAGAGGGGGGTGCTTGCGGAAGCATACACAGGGCTAAACAGCGGCATGGGGTGGGGATGACAGAGTCCTCCTGCAGCCTGGGGGGGTGATTGCAGACCCCTCAGTAGGGGCGAAATCTCAGGCTTTGAGCAATATTGCCCAGTGCTGCGCCTGCTCACCCTCCCAAAGCCCCTTGGGCTGTATGGGATGCTGGCAGGGGGTCTCCTGCAACAAGCACAGAGACAGGTGAAAATAAAATAACAAACGTTCTTGCAGCTCCTGTGGGTCCGGAGGAAACACAAACAACTGAGGCACACAGGTAAGAGTGTGAAATTTATAATGGTGGACTAATGTGTTTCCTGTTTTAGGGAGGAGGAGCCTATCTCTCGGATGCTGCCCTGGAAGACGATTCGAGAAAACCTGGTAGCGGTGGAACGCATGCGCAGCTGACGAAACGTTACTTCTGTTAGCTAATCTGTAGGGTTTGCTCATCTGACAGAACATCGGCTTCCCTGGCAGCCAGGTAAACCAAGAGCTGAAACCGGAAGTGACAACATAACTCGTCCCTCCCGGTTTCCGGGTGGGGGTTGTAACATCCTCCCAGTGGGAAGGAAGTGGTTGGTCCCCCCGTCTGCTACAGAAAGTGAGGGACGGAGCAGCTATAAGACCTTTCAAACTGAGCAGCGCTGCTGACAACACATGTGCAAAGGAAGAAAGTTTCTCCATGAAGCAGCTCAGATTCTGGGTACCGACAACACTGAGGGGAGAGTTGGAAGGTGGGCAAACAGCAGTGTCAGTACCGCACAGGTAACGGGGTCAACATAGAAGGTACAATGTGATACTGATCAGAACTGAGTGGAGGACGGTGACCTGGACGGGTATCAGTACAGTTGTGCTGGGAAGTGAATACTCACATTTGGCGTCCTTCCTTCTGGCTGTCAGCAGGAAGTCTTTGATCTCTTCAATTTTGCGAGGCTAAAATAAATAAAAAAGGACAAACAGTTTTACTTCAGGACGGCCAACATCCCCGTACACACAGGAGAGGGTTATGGGAAAAGCCCCATCGCTCTACCATCTTCTCAATAAGGCTCCTGCAAATCACTCTACATTTTTCATGCTCTGTGTGAACTACTCACTGCTGCATAGACTGTCAGAGGCGGGAGTCAGGCTGCCTTCATATGGTACAAAACAATTGCCCTCACCAAAAACTGAGGTTAGCAGCAAGGAGCATTAGAGTGCAACGCATATCAAACGAAAAAAAAAAAAAAAAAAAAAAAGAAGGACCAAGGAAAGTTCCAAGCTCTACTTATCGACCAGATTAGCCTGTCCAAAAGTAGGTAGGAACTACAGGTAAACCGGGTGCCTTGCCGGGGCCTGTAGCTTACGCATGCATTTGCAAATTCATGCAACCAAACCCATTTCTAAAAACGCATATTGTTATGCCCCGTACACACGGTCGGATTTTCCGATGGAAAATGTGTGATAGGACCTTGTTGTCGGAAATTCGGACCGTGTGTGGGCTCCATCACACATTTTCCATCGGAATTTCCGACACACAAAGTTTGAGAGCAGGCTATAAAATTTTCCGACAACAATTGTCGGAAATTCCAATCGTGTGTACACAAATCCGACGGACAAAGTGCCACGCATGCTCAGAATAAATAAAGAGATGAAAGCTATTGGCTACTGCCCCGTTTATAGTCCCGACGTACGTGTTTTACGTCACCGCGTTCTTGGCGTTTGGAAATTCCGACAAGATTTGTGTGACCGTGTGTATGTAAGACAAGTTTGAGCCAATATCCGTCGGAAAAAATCCTAGGATTTTGTTGTCGGAATGTCTGATCAATGTCCGACCGTGTGTACGGGGCATTAGACTGGCTAATCTGGTTGGTCGCGGACTGGTCAGTAAGTAGAGCTTGGAACTTTCCTTGGTCCTTTTTTTGAAATGCCTTCATATAGTAGCCAGGGGGGGTGGTATACAAGCACATATTTATGCAGCACTCAGCCATTCCTAGGCAGCTTTTTAGTCCATAAATGAATACAAAGCCTCCGATTGGCTGAGATAGATGAGGCCTAACGACTGTGTATACAATCTGTATGATGGCAGACCCAGGTGTGTGCAGCACTAAGCATTGTTTGTATACACACACCTGTGTATATGGATCTACTGTTTCCTAATGAGCTGCATTTAGATACAGAGCCCCTCCATAACGGGGAAATATATTTCGGCATTCCACAAAGTATCACAGCTGCAGCGCTATATACCCCTGTATAGTTGCCTTGGCTCAACTATTATTTTAATTATTTTTAAATATTTTTTATTATTTTCATTATTATTATTCAGGATTTATATAGCGCCAACAGTTTTACGCAGCGCTTTACGATATAAAAGGAGACAATAGTTATAATACAATAAGATACAGGAGGATTAAGAGGGCCCTGCTCAGAAGAGCTTACAATCTAATAGGGTGGTGCAGGTGGTACAAAAGGTTGTAGCTGTGGGGAATGAGCTGGTGGAAGTGGTAGGAGATTTGTTGGAGACATGATAGGCTTTCCTGAAGAGATGAGTTTTCAGGGATCGCCTGAAGGTAGGAAGAGTAGGGGATAGCCGGATAGATGGAGGTAGCGAGTTCCAGAGGATGGGAGAGGCTCTGGAGAAATCCTGGAGACAAGCATGGGAGGAGGAGACGAGAGAGCTTGAGAGTGGGAGGTCTTGAGAAGAGCGGAGAGGACAATTTGGGTGATATTTGGAGACCAGATCGGTGATGTAGCTTGGGGGCAGAGTTGTGAATGGCTTTGTATGTTGTGGTTAGTATTTTGAATTCAATTCACTGGGTGATTGGGAGCCAGCGTAGGGATTGGAGGAGAGGGGTTGGTGGTCAGCGTAGGGATTGGAGGAGAGGGGTTGGTGGTCAGCGTAGGGATTGGAGGAGAGGGGTTGGTGGTCAGCGTAGGGATTGGAGGAGAGGGGTTGGTGGTCAGCGTAGGGATTGGAGGAGAGGGGTTGGTGGTCAGCGTAGGGATTGGAGGAGAGGGGTTGGTGGTCAGCGTAGGGATTGGAGAGGGGTTGGTGGTCAGCGTAGGGATTGGAGGAGAGGGGTTGGTGGTCAGCGTAGGGATTGGAGGAGAGGGGTTGGTGGTCAGCGTAGGATTGGAGGAGAGGGGTTGGTGGTCAGCGTAGGGATTGGAGGAGAGGGGTTGGTGGTCAGCGTAGGGATTGGAGGAGAGGGGTTGGCGGACACTGAGTGGTTGGTAAGGTGGATAAGTCTGGCAGCAGCATTTATGATAGACTGGAGAGGGGAGGAGCCTATGGAGAGGCAGGCCAATGAGAATGGAGTTGCAATAGTCAAGGTGAGAGATAAGGGAGTGAATGAGGAGCTTGGTGGTTTTTCATTTGTTAAAAAGGGACGAAGTTTAGAGATGTTATGGAGGTGAATTCTACAAACTTTTGACGATTGGATTTGGGGCTGAAATTACAAGTCAGAGTCTAGGATTACACCGAGTACCTGGCGTGGGGGGAGGGACTGATGGTTGCATTGTTGATTTTGATGGAAAAGTCATGGAGAGATTTCATTTAAGTGGTGTGACATCTACATGTAGTTAATTCCGCCCCAAGTGCAAAGGAGGCCTTTAGACTGGAGGAGACCTGTAACATGAGACTGACGGAGGACACTGTCTAAACCGCCCCTTATAAAACTGATGCTTTAGGGAAGGGTGTTTCTCAAACTTACTTCAGTCAAGGCGTCCCATTCTAAAAATGTTAAAAAAAACTATTCTAATAGATTTATATAAACGCAGCAACATCCACACAGAGGACACCCAACGTTAGACGATTTATTCTTCCAAAGCAAATAGACTTTTGCACACTTGGTACCGACTAGTATTCCAATGTTTCTCTTCTCCCTCAATTCTCAGTCAGCTGTCACCCCAGTGCTGAGGGAGAGGGGCACATGAAGGGTCAAACAGACATCCTGCTTATTAACTAAATGACATTATCGGGTATTCGGATGTCAGTGTCTAGAAAGTCATAATGAAAATCTGTGGCTTTGTGTAACTAAAAGGCAGAATTGTTCCACCCGCCGGCTTGTTTACAATTTAGTCATTTTGCCAAGTTACCCCCTGAAGTAACCTCAAGGTACCCTGGATGAAAAAGGCTGCAAAATCAAGTACTCGTGGGTGGGGTGACCGACCACCCATCAGCAACAGCAGGGGAGGGGGGCCATGATGCCAGCCGCCACCAGAGAGACGCACGTGCCAACTTTCATCACCAGCGGGAGGGGCGCACCTCCCGCCGTCAACAGCGCCAGAGGGAGAAGGGCAGGGTGCGTCACCAGCGGGAAGGAGGGCAGGGAGTGTCGTTGACCAGTGAGAGGAGGGCGGGTGTGCCACGGGGGGTGGGGGGGGGGAACTCTTCTATTACACGGGTGGGGGGGAACAACTCTTCTATTACACGGGGGGACGAAACAACTCTTCTATTACACGGGGGGACGAAACAACTCTTCTATTACACGGGGGGACGAAACAACTCTTCTATTACACGGGGGGACGAAACAACTCTTCTATTACACGGGGGGGACGAAACTCCTCTTCTATTACACGGGGGGGACGAAACTCCTCTTCTATTACACGGGGGGGACGAAACTCCTCTTCTATTACACGGGGGGGACGAAACTCCTCTTCTATTACACGGGGGGGACGAAACTCCTCTTCTATTACACGGGGGGGACGAAACTCCTCTTCTATTACACGGGGGGGACGAAACTCCTCTTCTATTACACGGGGGGGACGAAACTCCTCTTCTATTACACGGGGGGGACGAAACTCCTCTTCTATTACACGGGGGGGACGAAACAACTCTTCTATTACACGGGGGGGGGGGGGCGACGACAGCTCTATTACACGGGGGGGGGGGGGGGGGGGCGACGACAGCTCTATTACACGGGGGGTGGGGGGGACAGCTCTTCTATTACACGGGGGGTGGGGGGACAGCTCTTCTATTACACGGGGGGTGGGGGGGACAGCTCTTCTATTACACGGGGGGTGGGGGGACAGCTCTTCTATTACACGGGGGGTGGGGGGACAGCTCTTCTATTACACGGGGGTGGGGGGGACAGCTCTTCTATTACACGGGGGGTGGGGGGGACAGCTCTTCTATTACACGGGGGTGGGGGGGACAGCTCTTCTATTACACGGGGGGTGGGGGGGACAGCTCTTCTATTACACGGGGGGTGGGGGGGACAGCTCTTCTATTACACGGGGGTGGGGGGGACAGCTCTTCTATTACACGGGGGGTGGGGGGGACAGCTCTTCTATTACACGGGGGTGGGGGGGACAGCTCTTCTATTACACGGGGGGTGGGGGGGACAGCTCTTCTATTACACGGGGGGTGGGGGGGACAGCTCTTCTATTACACGGGGGGTGGGGGGGACAGCTCTTCTATTACACGGGGGGTGGGGGGGACAGCTCTTCTATTACACGGGGGGTGGGGGGACAGCTCTTCTATTACACGGGGGGTGGGGGGACAGCTCTTCTATTACACGGGGGGGTGGGGGGACAGCTCTTCTATTGGGTGGACAGCTCTTCTATTACACGGGGGTGGGGGGGACAGCTCTTCTATTACACGGGGGGTGGGGGGGACAGCTCTTTACGGGGGACAGCTCTTCTATTACACGGTGGGGGGACAGCTCTTTTTACACGGGGTGGGGGGACAGCTCTTCTATTACACGGTCTTCTATTACACGGGGGGTGGGGGGACAGCTCTTCTATTACACGGGGGGTGGGGGGGGACAGCTCTTCTATTACACGGGGGGTGGGGGGGACAGCTCTTCTATTACACGGGGGGTGGGGGGGACAGCTCTTCTATTACACGGGGGGTGGGGGGGGACAGCTCTTCTATTACACGGGGGGTGGGGGGGACAGCTCTTCTATTACACGGGGGGTGGGGGGGACAGCTCTTCTATTACACGGGGGTGGGGGGGACAGCTCTTCTATTACACGGGGGGTGGGGGGGACAGCTCTTCTATTACACGGGGGGTGGGGGGGACAGCTCTTCTATTACACGGGGGGTGGGGGGGACAGCTCTTCTATTACACGGGGGGTGGGGGGGACAGCTCTTCTATTACACGGGGGGTGGGGGGGACAGCTCTTCTATTACACGGGGGGTGGGGGGGACAGCTCTTCTATTACACGGGGGGTGGGGGGGACAGCTCTTCTATTACACGGGGGGTGGGGGGGACAGCTCTTCTATTACACGGGGGGTGGGGGGGACAGCTCTTCTATTACACGGGGGTGGGGGGGACAGCTCTTCTATTACACGGGGGGTGGGGGGGACAGCTCTTCTATTACACGGGGGGTGGGGGGGACAGCTCTTCTATTACACGGGGGGTGGGGGGGACAGCTCTTCTATTACACGGGGGGTGGGGGGGACAGCTCTTCTATTACACGGGGGGTGGGGGGGACAGCTCTTCTATTACACGGGGGGTGGGGGGGACAGCTCTTCTATTACACGGGGGGTGGGGGGGACAGCTCTTCTATTACACGGGGGGTGGGGGGGACAGCTCTTCTATTACACGGGGGGTGGGGGGGGACAGCTCTTCTATTACACGGGGGGTGGGGGGGACAGCTCTTCTATTACACGGGGGGTGGGGGGGGACAGCTCTTCTATTACACGGGGGGTGGGGGGGGACAGCTCTTCTATTACACGGGGGGTGGGGGGGACAGCTCTTCTATTACACGGGGGTGGGGGGGACAGCTCTTCTATTACACGGGGGGTGGGGGGGACAGCTCTTCTATTACACGGGGGGTGGGGGGGGACAGCTCTTCTATTACACGGGGGGTGGGGGGACAGCTCTTCTATTACACGGGGGGTGGGGGGGACAGCTCTTCTATTACACGGGGGGTGGGGGGACAGCTCTTCTATTACACGGGGGGGGTGGGGGACAGCTCTTCTATTACACGTGGGGTGGGGGGGGGGACAGCTCTTCTATTACACGTGGGGTGGGGGGGGGGGGGGACAGCTCTTCTATTACACGTGGGGTGGGGGGGGGGACAGCTCTTCTATTACACGTGGGGTGGGGGGGGGACAGCTCTTCTATTACACGTGGGGTGGGGGGGGGGGACAGCTCTTCTATTACACGTGGGGTGGGGGGACAGCTCTTCTATTACACGGGGGTGGGGGGGGGGACAGCTCTTCTATTACACGGGGGTGGGGGGGGGACAGCTCTTCTATTACACGGGGGGTGGGGGGGACAGCTCTTCTATTACACGGGGGGTGGGGGGACAGCTCTTCTATTACACGGGGGGTGGGGGGGGGGGACAGCTCTTCTATTACACGGGGGGGGGGCCAGCTCTTCTATTACACGGGGGGTGGGGGGGGGACAGCTCTTCTATTACACGGGGGGTGGGGGGGACAGCTCTTCTATTACACGGGGGGTGGGGGGGACAGCTCTTCTATTACACGGGGGGTGGGGGGACAGCTCTTCTATTACACGGGGGGTGGGGGGGACAGCTCTTCTATTACACGGGGGGTGGGGGGGGACAGCTCTTCTATTACACGGGGGGTGGGGGGGACAGCTCTTCTATTACACGGGGGGTGGGGGGGACAGCTCTTCTATTACACGGGGGGTGGGGGGGGGACAGCTCTTCTATTACACGGGGGGTGGGGGGGGACAGCTCTTCTATTACACGGGGGGTGGGGGGGGACAGCTCTTCTATTACACGGGGGGTGGGGGGACAGCTCTTCTATTACACGGGGGGGTGGGACAGCTCTTCTATTACACGGGGTGGGGGGGGACAGCTCTTCTATTACACGGGGGTGGGGGGGGACAGCTCTTCTATTACACGGGGGGTGGGGGGGGACAGCTCCTCTATTACACGGGGGGTGGGGGGGGGGACAGCTCCTCTATTACACGGGGGGTGGGGGGGGACAGCTCTTCTATTACACGGGGGGTGGGGGGGGACAGCTCTTCTATTACACGGGGGGTGGGGGGGGACAGCTCTTCTATTACACGGGGGGTGGGGGGGGACAGCTCTTCTATTACACGGGGGGTGGGGGGGACAGCTCTTCTATTACACGGGGGAGTGGGGGGGGGGGACAGCTCTTCTATTACACGGGGGGGTGGGGGGGGGGGGGACAGCTCTTCTATTACACGGGGGGTGGGGGGGGGGACAGCTCTTCTATTACACGGGGGGTGGGGGGGGGAGAGAGGACAGCTATTCTATTACACGGGGGGTGGGGGGGGGGGAGACACGACAGCTATTCTATTACACGGGGGGTGGGGGGGGACAAGCTCTTCTATTACACGGGGGGACACGACAGCTCTTCTATTACACGGGGGGTGGGGGGGGGACACGACAGCTTCTATTACACGGGGGGGGTGGGGGACACGACAGCTTCTATTACACGGGGGTGGGGGGGGACACGACAGCTTCTATTACACGGGGGGTGGGGGGGGACACGACAGCTTCTATTACACGGGGGGTGGGGGGGACACGACAGCTCTTCTATTACACGGGGGGTGGGGGGGGACACGACAGCTCTTCTATTACACGGGGGGTGGGGGGGGGACACGACAGCTCTTCTATTACACGGGGGGTGGGGGGGGGACACGACAGCTCTTCTATTACACGGGGGGGTGGGGGGGGACACGACAGCTCTTCTATTACACGGGGGGGGGGGGGGGGGACACGACAGCTCTTCTATTACACGGGGG
>JBBDGP010002592.1:102500-130432 GCA_037952835.1 Lithobates septentrionalis | reverse complement strand
TTTGCAGTTACTCTGTATGATGGAGGTTATTCTCTATATGGGGGGGGGGGGGTTATTTTCTTTGGGAGGGGGCATTTGCAGTTACTCTGTATGATGGGGGTTATTCTCTATATGGGGGGGGGGGTTATTTTCTTTGGGAGGGGGCATTTGCAGTTACTCTGTATGATGGAGGTTATTCTCTATATGGGGGGGGGTTATTTTCCTTGGGAGGGGGCATTTGCCTATTGTTCTGTTTATAATAAATAGTGTCTCAATCGGGGGGGGGGGGCGTGCTGAGTGGTTGGCGATGTGTCGCGGATGAGTCGTGCCAGGCGGAGGTCTTTCTCTCTCTCTCTCTCTCTCTATAGGTGATGTCCCTGGAAGACAATAATCGCGGCGTGGCACTCGTTGGGTGATTATGGGATATAATGTGGGCTATGGGGGGGCGGGGGGATGAGTGGGTATTAGCGAGGGGGTGAAATACGCCGGATAATGGCATGTGAAGTGCCTGGTAATTGGATCTCATTGTACGGCTCCGCCATGGTCATAATTCAGAGACGCTCTGTGCTGTACGTGACGCCGAGTGTATAGAAGATCAATACGGCCCTCGGGGACACGCGGGCGGAACCCGCTCTAATGTCACATTAAATGTTCATTGGTCATTAGTGATCTGTTAATAACACCCGCTCCCCATATAGTCATCTGTATATACAGTGCCATGAAAAAGTATTCATACCCCTTGGAATCTTCCACATTATTAATATTATTATACAGGATTTATATGGCCCTGACAGTTTACGCAGCGCTTTACAACATGACGGCAGGCAGTACAGTTACAATACAATTCAATACAGGAGGAATCAGAGAGCCATGTTGTAACATTTCGTCATGGTACAACTACAAACGTAAATGTATTTTATTGGGATTTTATGTGATTGACCAACACAAAGTGGCTCATAATTGTGAAGTGGAAGGAAAATGATAAATGATACAAATAAATATGTGAAAAGTGTGTGGGGGAGGGGGCATTTGTATTCAGCCCCCTTTACTCTGATAACTAACATCTAGTGGAACCAATTGCCTTCAGAAGTCACCTAATTAGTAAATAGAGTCCACCTGTGTGTCATTTAATCTCAGTATAAATACAGATGTTAAAGCCCTCAGAGGTTTGTTGGAGAACCTTAGTGAACAAACAGCATCATGAAGGCCAAGGAACACACCAGACAGGTCAGGGATAAAGTTGTGGAGAAGTATAAAGCAGGGTTAGGATATAAAATAATCTCCCAAGCTTTGAACATCTCCCGGAGCTCTGTTCAATCCATCATCGGAAAATGGAAAGAGTATGTCCCAACTGCAAACCTACCAAGACATGGCCGTCCACCTAAACTGACCGGGCCGGGCAAGGAGAGCATTCATCAGAGAAGAGCCAAGAGGTCCATGGTAACTCTGGAGGAGCTGCAGAGATCCACAGCTCAGGTGGGAGAATCTGTCCACAGGACAACTATTAGTCGTGTTCTCCACAAATCTGCCCTTTATGGAAGAGTGACAAGAAGAAAGACATTGGAGAAAGAAAGTCATAAGAAGTCCTGTTTGTAGTTTGTGAGAAGCCATGTGGAGGACACAGCAAACATGTGGAAGAAGGTGATCTGGTCACATGAGACCAAAATTCAACTTTTTGGCCTAAAAGTAAAACGCTATGTGTGGGGAAAACTAACACTGCACATCACCCTGAACACACCATCCCCACCGTGAAACATGGTGGTGGCAGCATCATGTGGTGTGGATGGTTTTCTTCAGCAGGGACAGGGAAGCTGGTCAGAGTTGATGGGAAGATGGATGGAGACAAATACAGGACAATCTTAGAAGAAAACCTGTTAGAGTCTACAAAAGACTTGAGACTGGGGGGGAGGTTCCCCTTCCAGCAGGACAACGACCCGAAACATCCAGCCAGAGCTACAATGGAATGGTTCAGATCAAAGCATATTCATGTGTTAGAATGGCCCAGTCACAGTCCAGACCTAAATCACATTGAGAATCTGTGGCAAGACTTGAAAATTGCTGTTCACAGACGCTCTCCATCCAATCTGACAGAGCTTGAGATATTTTACAAAGAAGAATGGGCAGAAATGTCCTCTCTAGATGTGCAAAGCTGGTAGAGACATCCCCAAAAAGACTTGTAGAGAAAGGGGGTTCTACAAAGTATTGACTCCGGGGGGCGCCATACAAATGCCCCCCCCCCCCCCCCGCACACTTTTCACATATTTATTTGTATCATTTATCATTTTCCTTCCACTTCACAATTATGCGCCACTTTGTGTTGGTCTATCACATAAAATCCCAATAAAATACATTTATGTTTTTGGTTGTAACATGACAAAATGTGGAAAATGTCAAGGGGTATGAATACTTTTTCTAGGCACTGTAACCCCCGCTCCCCATATAGTGATCTGCATACAACACCCGCTCCAGGCCCATTCATACATAGTGAGCCCAGCTGGACTCGGGTGCAGATCTAGGTTTCGGCCCAGGATCATCATAATAAATAAAGACCGCCCACTGCCACCACTAAAAACGCCATTCCAATGTAGCACAGGACACAAGATAAAGGCTGACGCATTTCGCTCTGTACTCCAGGCTGGAGCCCAATCTGCTCTATAACAACATGCTGAGTACAGCCAGAGTGGGGGGGGGGGAGTGGAATTGGCCAAGGTACAGCCATATTAGTGGTGCTGAATGCACATGTGCATGTTGGGACAGCCCCCGAGCAGCCTTGTCAGACCTCAGGTAAAGAGGGGGTTCTGAGCCCGGGAAAGATCTTCTAAAATTCTCTTCCACTCTGATGTATCACATGACAAAGAGAAGGGGAAGCTTAGGAGGACATCCCTCACTCGGCTGGGCGGGGGGGGGGGGGGTTTCCTGATGGTGGAAGTGAAGTTGTTGAGGGAAGAAGGATTTTTTCCTGTTGGCTGTTTTGCTGGGGGGGGGGGGGGATATTTGCTTGTTATGGGTTTTGCTAGGGGAGGGTGGATTTTTGCCTGTTGGGGGTCTTGCTAGGGGAGGGGGGATTTTTGCTTGTTGGGGGTCTTGCTAGGGGAGGGGGGATTTTTGCCTGTTGGGGGTCTTGCTAGGGGAGGGGGGATTTTTGCCTGTTGGGGGTCTTGCTAGGGGAGGGGGGATTTTTGCCTGTTGGGGGTCTTGCTAGGGGAGGGGGGATTTTTGCCTGTTGGGGGTCTTGCTAGGGGAGGGGGGATTTTTGCCTGTTGGGGGTCCTGCTAGGGGAGGGGGGATTTTTGCCTGTTGGGGGTCTTGCTAGGGGAGGGGGGATTTTTGCCTGTTGGGGGTCTTGCTAGGGGAGGGGGGATTTTTGCCTGTTGGGGGTCTTGCTAGGGGAGGGGGGATTTTTGCCTGTTGGGGGTCTTGCTAGGGAAGGGGGATTTTTGCTTGTTGGGGGTCTTGCTAGGGGAGGGGGGATTTTTGCCTGTTGGGGGTCTTGCTAGGGGAGGGGGGATTTTTGCCTGTTGGGGGTCTTGCTAGGGGAGGGGGGATTTTTGCCTGTTGGGGGTCTTGCTAGGGGAGGGGGGATTTTTGCCTGTTGGGGGTCTTGCTAGGGGAGGGGGGATTTTTGCTTGTTATGGGTTTTGCTAGGGGAGGGGGGATTTTTGCTTGTTGGGGGTCTTGCTAGGCAAATGTAGATTTTTGCTGGTGGGGGGTTTGCTGGGGAAGGGGGCTGTGATTGGGTGGGATTTGCGAAGGGAGATGGATTTTTGCTGGTGGGGATTTGCTGTTGCCATAATTGGACGTTTGTCTGCATATTGTAACAACTGCCAGTTTGTTGCCCCCATATCATTACAATTGACCATTCCTTGCCTGCATATTATCACATTTACTGTGATGCTTTCTGTTTGGGTAATGTAATGATTGCCCACTTGATGTCTACATATTGTTACAGTTGATTGGTTGTTGTCTGTGTGTTCTATACAATTGCCCATTTGGGGCCCCTGAATCGTCAGGTTTGACATCATTTTTTTTTTTTGTTGTTTTTTGGCTTGTGTATTGTGATGATACTGCAGTTTAGAAGATCATTTCATATAATTATTCCCCTGCAGGCCGGTCACTATCAAAGCACCCCGATATTCTCCTTCTGTTTCACCGCAGCGCACAAAGTGTGCCGCTATAATTCTTATTTAACATATCATTACTATCCGCGTGTTTTGCCGCAGAATACTACATGTGCGCCTCTATTTACAGCCTCAGTTCTATATTTGATTACATATATACTGTAATTTAAAAAAAAATATATAATATACACAGTATCTGACAAAAGTAAGTACACCCCTCACATTTGTGTAAATCTTTTCTTTTATCTTTTCATGTGACAACACTAAAGAAATGACACTTTGCTACAATGTAAAGTAGTGAGTGTACAGCTTGTATAACAGTGTAAATTTGCTGTCCCCTCAAAATAACTCAACACACAGCCATTAATGTCTAAACCGCTGGCAACAAAAGTCAGTACACCCCTAAGTGAAAATCTCCAAATTGGGCCCAATTAGCCATTTTCCCTCCCCCGGTGTCATGTGACTCGTTAGTGTTACAAGGTCTCAGGTGTGAATGGGGAGCAGGTGTGTTAAATTTGGTGTTATCCCTCTCACTCTCTCATACTGGTCACTGGAAGTACAACATGGCACCTCATGGCAAAGAACTCTCTGAGGATCTGAAAAAAAGAATTGTTGCTCTACATAAAGATGGCCTAGGCTATAAGAAGATTGCCAAGACCCTGAAACTGAGCTGCAGCACGGTGGCCAAGACCATACAGCGGTATAACAGGACAGGTTCCCCTCAGAACAGGCCTCGCCATGGTCCACCAAAGAAGTTGAGGTCACGTGATCAGCGTCATATCCAGAGGTTGTCTTTGTGACTTACTGAAGCAGAGCATGATCCCCTCCCTTCAGAGACTGGGCCGCAGGGCAGTATTCCAACATAACGACCCCAAACACACCTCCAAGACCACCACTGCCTTGCTAAAGAAGCTGAGGGTAAAGGTGATGGACTGGCCAAGCATGTCTCCAGACCTAAACCCTATTGAGCATCTGTGGGACATCCTCAAACGGAAGGTGGAGGAGCGCAAGGTCTCTAACATCCACCAGCTCTGTGATGTCATCATGGGGGAGGGGAAGAGGACTCCAGTGACAACCTGTGAAGCTCTGGTGACCTCCATGCCCAAGAGGGTTAAGGCAGTGCTGGAAAATAATGGTGGCCACACAAAATATTGACACTTTGGGCCCAATTTGGACATTTTCACTTAGGGGTGTACTGACTTTTGTTGCCAGCGGTTTAGACATTAATGGCTGTGTGTTGAGTTATTTTGAGGGGACGGCAAATTTACACTGTTATACAAGCTGTACACTCACTACTTTACATTGTAGACAAGTGTCATTTCTTCAGTGTTGTCACATGAAAATAGAGAAGAAAAGATTTACAAAAATGTGAGGGGTGTACTCACTTTTGTGAGGTACTGTATTTACTGTATATCTGACATATACCGCAGCGCTGTATAGAGATCACTGAGCCGGTCACATTAGTCTCTGTACCAGAAGAGCTTACACTCTAATGTCCCCTCCCCCACAGTCACACACTATTATTATTATTATACATTTATATAGCTCTGACATATACCGCAGCGCTGTACAGAGAACACTGAGCCAGTCACATCAGTCTCTGTACCAGAGGAGCTTACACTCTAATGCAGCCAGGCTATTATTGTTATTTTTCATTACTAGTAAATTACATTTCAGCTCATACATGATGATGATGATGTTCTTGTTGTGACAATTGATGTCATTGTTGTTTTCTGTCAGCCGTCTTTGCTGTCAGTTGTCACCCTGCTCTGCTCTGTCAGTTGTCACCCTGCGTCTGCTCTGTCAGTTGTCACCCTGCGTCTGCTCTGTCAGTTGTCACCCTGCGTCTGCTCTGTCAGTTGTCACCCTGCATTGTTGGGGGTATTCGGTATTGACATTCAGTCAGGTGCTTTTTATTTGTGGGAAGAAATGAATTGATTTCTTTTGAGATAATAAGATTTTCCCTCCGGTGAGTGGCAGAGGTTGGTGGGGGGGGGGGGGATCGGGGGGGGGGGGGGGGGGTCTGTAAAGCGGAGGTGGGCGTCATTCTGACATTTATAATCTCCCCGTCAGTCGCCCGGCTCCCGGATGAGTTTTCATTCTCCATTGACTTTCACGTTTCCAGGCTCAGGAACGGCTTTGTGTGTGTGATGTGAGATCTCGTGGTGCGGCTGCTGCGAGAGAGGCATGGTGGAAGGATGGAGAGAGGAGAAGTGACACAACCGCCGAGGAGGGTGGGGGGGGGGGGAGCGAAATAAACTGAAGACACAGAACTGAGAGATAATGATGGGGAAGAGGAACTGTCGGGGAACATTATTAGATGCGGAAAAAAAGACCGCCAGACACAAAGGCTCTGCTGAAAGCTGGGATCTCCAGCACGGCGAGAAAAGTGCGACGGAAGAAAACTAAGTGAATGGAGGTGCGAAGACGGTGAGCGCCGATGGGATAGGGATATGAGAGCCAAGGGTTAGTATAGATGGAGCGGAGAAGACAAAGACCTCGGCCAAGGAAAAGAAAATGGCAATGGTCTCTTCTGAGTAGGAAAATCCCTTCATGGCTCAACTTAACGATGAAGAGCTGGATGGACTTCATGGGCAGGAGGTCCAAGGCGTCTCGTCAGATGGGCGAAGGATATGGATCGCCGTCTTCTTGAGTTTCATTGTCCTCTTGACCACTGCCGGCAACTCTCTTCTCATCTTGCTCATCTTCACCCAAAGGTCCCTTCGGAACACTTCCAACTACTTCCTGGTGTCCCTCTTCATGTCGGACCTCATGGTGGGCCTGGTGGTGATGCCGCCGGCCATGCTGAACGAGCTCTACGGCAGGTGGGTCCTGGACGGCGCCTTCTGTTGCATCTGGTACTCCTTCGACGTCATGTGCTGCAGCGCGTCCATACTCAACCTTTGCGTTATCAGCCTGGACCGGTACCTGCTCATCATCTCGCCGCTCAAGTACAAGCTCCGCATGACATCCTGCCGGGCCTTGGGCCTGATGTTGGCCACCTGGACGTTGGCGGCGCTGGCCTCATTTCTACCCATTGAGATGGGATGGCATGAGCAGAACTTGGAGGCGCCGTCCTCAAACTTGACATCTGTCGTGGAGGAGAAGCAGTGCCGGCTCACAGTCAGTCTACCATACGCTCTGATCGCCTCCTGCTTGACCTTCTTCCTGCCGTCGGCAGCCATTTCCTTCACCTACTGCCGGATTCTCTTGGCAGCTAGGAAACAAGCCATCCAGGTGGCCTCCCTGACCACCAACATGCCCAACACTACTGAAGACCACCCTCAGGTGAGTAACGGCTTCATCAGAAGGGCGTCAGTTGTAAGGTGAGGAAGCTTTTGCAAATAAACAGAAACCTAAAAATTTTGAAGACTGAAGGCAGAAATGGACAAAGAGGTCCATCGAGTCTGCCTGGTATTTCACATTTTTCTGAGGATAGACCTCTGTTTATGGGCCAAGCACACTTCCGCTGCGCAACTCTGCTGACCTCTGTAAATCCCAGTCATGAGTGAACATTGAGATTTCTTCATTTTCTCGAAATTTCGGCAAAAATGTTTGGATTTAGTAAAATGTTACCATTTGGTTGAAATGCATTTAAGCCAATTTAAAATGGTGAAATGAAGGTGCTTGTGGTGTTTTTTAGGGTGCCATGTGCTTTAAGTATCTCCTGAGGGTTAAGGAAGCTCCTTTCACGTATCCTAGACCTGTTCTTGTGCTGAAAAAACAGTCATAAATTATGAAAAAAAGTAATATTAACAAATGAGACTATATAGAAAAAACTATCAAATACAAAAATAAAAAAACGTCACTACAAAACTAAAAAAAATACACTTTTTTTCTTTCTATTTTTTTAGTTTATTTTTATTTTTTGAGCAAAATACACTTTTTTTTTTCTTTCTACTTTTTTTTAGCAAATTTCTCTAAAAAAAGTGGTCTACACTGTTTGTTTTTGTTTTCATATATTATAGCAAAAAGATGAAAAAAATAGGATATATATATATATATATATATATATATATATATATAGATATAGATATAGATATAGATATAGATATAGATATAGATATAGATATAGATATAGATATAGATATATATATATATATAGATATATATATATAGATATATATATATATATAGATATATAGATGTATATCTATATAGATGTAGATATATATCTATCTATATATATATATATATATATATTTCTATATCTATCTCCTAATAAATAAATATATATATATCCTAATATTTTTTTTTACCTATTTTTTTTTCTATTTAATCAATTACAATTTTATTTTACCTTGTTGTTGTTTTTTTTTTTGTTTTTTTTTTTTACTTTTATTTTTTTTACCTATTTATTAATTTTGAGCACATTTTTCTTAAGCAATGTGTTTTAAAAAGGGTTAACACTGTTTGTTTTTTTGTTTGAGTGTATTTTTTTTAATGATTTTCCCTTTTGGTCCTGTTACTACAATACATTCATCTTTTTCCCTTTTTTTAGTTTTTTTCACAAGGGTTTCATACGAAGTTACAAGGAAGGAATACAGCCAAAAAATATATTTTGTATTTAATTTTATATTTTTATTTATTTTGTTAATTATTTATTGATTTTTTTTACCCCCCCAACCTTTTTTTTAAATTATTAATATATATCTATATCTATCTCCATATTTCTCTCTCTCTCTCTCTCTCTCTCTCTCTCTCTCTCTCTCTCTCTCTCTCTCTCTCATATTAAAATATATATAGATAGAGATATAGATAGATAGATATATCTATAGATATATATCTATATAGATATATAAAATATATTATTTTTGTTTTGTTTTGTTTTGTTTTCAGGGAAGGATTAGAGCCAAAACCTTCTTCATGTCCTTCATTATTTTTATTTTTTTTTCCTTTTTTTTTTTTTTTAAGGGAAGGGTTAAAGCCTCTGTCGGGTTTTTCTCGCTGTCTGAGAGGTTTTACTTAAAGTGATTGTAATTTCTTGTTTTTTTCCTATAACAATAACAAACATGTTATACTTACCTCCTCTGTTGCAGTGGATTTGCACAGAGCAGCCCCGATCCTCCTCTTCTCGGGTCCCTCTTTGGTTCTCCTGGCCCCTCCCTCCTGTTCAGTGCTATGGGGGGCACCCGAGCCGAGTCACAGCTCCCTCTGTCCATTCAGACACGGAGCCCCGGCCTGGCCCGGCCCCCTCTCTCTCCTGTTTGGCTAGCTGACTCTGATTGACAGCAGCGGCAGCCAATGGCACCGCTGCTGTGCCCCCAGCCAATCAGGAGGGAGAATCTCAGATGGCTGAGACACTTGTGGACATCGCTGGACAGAGAGGGGGTTCAGGTAAGTATTGTGGGGGGGGGGGGGGGTTGCTGCACACAGAAGGATTTTTATCTGAATGCATAGAATGCACCTTCTGACTTTACAATGCCTTTAATTTCCATTTCCGGTGACCACACAGTGCGGGCGCAAACACAGATAACCGGGAAATATTTGGCAGAGGCTCTGTGAGTGTGACGGGTGATTGGTTGGTGTTTGTACCATTTTTCTACCCAGTGATGTGAATGGTCACTAAAAAACTGCAGATCAACAGCAGCTGGAAGATGTACAGAGGTAACAAATGGAGGTCATGTGACTCCAAGAAAAAAAAAAACAAGACTCAGAATGAAACAAAGTTTGTCTATTAACTGTTGTATTTCTGAGGAGCTTTATATTTAATTTAATTTTTTTTCTCCTTCTCTCGTAACCGGTTCAATACAGGGCAATTTCACCCCCTTCCTTCCCAGGCCAATTTTTAGTTTTCAGCGCTGTCGCACTTTAAACGTCAATTGCGCGGTCGTGCAACGTTGTACCCAAAAAAAATTGACGTCCTTTTTTCCCCACAAATAGAGCTTTCATTTGGTGGTATTTGATCGCCTCTGCGGTTTTTATTTTTTGCGCTATAAACAAAAGAAGAGCGACAATTTTGAAAAAAACACAATATTTTTTACTTTTTGCTATAATAAATATCCCAATTTTTTTTTTTAACCGCTTCCCGACCGCCCACTGTATATTGACGTCCTGTTTTTTAGAGATGGATATCTCGGTAACGGCAGCAGCTGCTGCCACAACCGAGGTATCCATCTTTAGGGCCGGCGATTCTGCACACGATAATGGTGGTCTATGCGGCGGGTTCGCCGCGAGATCACCGTTATCGGCGGCGGGAGAGGTGCCACCCCCCCTCCCGCCGCTCTCCCGCACCCTCCGCCGCTTACCGGAGCCGTCGGTAACGGCGGAGGCGATCGGGTCCTTTCACTGCTGAGGTACTGAGACGAGTGAGGCCAAGATGGCCCCCACCCGTCTCTATACCATGTGACGGCCGGAGCGACGTCATTACGACGGCTCCGCCCACTTCTCTTAAAGGCACAATTTATTTTGTGTCATTTTTTTAAACGACTTTTTTTTTTTTTTTTTTTTTTTTTTGCATTATAGTCTAAATATGAGATCTGAGGACTTTTTGACCCCAGATCTCATATTTAAGAGGACCTGTCATGCTTTTTTCTATTACAAGGGATGTTTACATTCCTTGTAATAGGAATAAAAGTGATCCAAATTTTTTTTTTTAAAAAACAGTGAAAAAATAAATAAAATAAAGTAAAATAAATAATTAAAAAAAAAAAAATTTTTTTTAAAGCGCCCTGTCCCGACGAGCTCGCGCGCAGAAGCGAACGCATACGTGAGTAGCGCCCGCATATGAAAACGGTGGTCAAACCACACATGTGAGGTATCGCCGCGACCGGTAGAGTGAGAGCAATAATTCTAGCCCTAGACCTCCTCTGTAACGCAAAACATGCAATCTGTAGAATTTTTTAAACGTCGCCTATGAAGATTTTTAAGGGTAAAAGTTTGACGCCATTCCACGAGCGGGCGCAATTTTAAAGCGTGACATGATGGGTATCAATTTACTTGGCGTAACATTATATTTCACAATATAAAAAAAAATTGGGCTAACTTTACTGTTGTCTTATTTTTTTTTTCAAAAAGTGAATTTTTTCCAAAAAAAGTGCGCTTAGAAGACCGCTGCGCAAATACGGTGCAAAAAAAAGTATTGCAATGACCGCCATTTTATTCTCTAGGGTGTTAGAAAAAAAACAATATATAATGTTTGGGGGTTCTAAGTAATTTTCTAGCAAAAAAACCTGTTTTAAACTCTTAAACACCTAAAATCCAAAACGAGGCTGGTTTTGAAGTGGTTAAAAACTAATTTTTTCCTCAGTTTCGGCCGATACGTATTCTTCTACATATTTTTGTTAAAAAAAATCACAATAAGCGTATATTGATTGGTTTGCGCAAAAGTTATAGCGTCTACAAAATACGGGATAGATTTATGGCGTTTTAAAAAAAAATATATTTATTTATTTTTTTAGCGCCGATCACGATGTTTTTTCGTGACTGCGACATTATGGCGGACACATCGGACACTTTTGACACATTTTTGGGACCATTCACATTTATACAGCGATCAATGCTATAAAATTGCATTGATTACTGTGTAAATGTGACAGGCAGTGAAGGGGTTAACCACTAGGGGGCGGGGAGGGGTTAATATGTTTCCTAGGGAGTGATTACTAACTGTAGGGGGAGGGGACGCACTAGGGGAGGAGACCGATCAGTGTTCCTCCGTTCTGGGAACACAGATCGGTCTCCTCAGAGCTGACAGGCTGTGGATCTGTGTGTTTACACACACAGATCCACATGCCGGTCCGGTTAACCGGCAATCGCGGGTGCCCGGCGGACATCGCGGCCGCCGGGCACACGCACCGGGTCCCGAGGAACGCGGCGGGCGCGCGCGCGCGCGCTCCCGGCGGCGCGCGCGCGCCCCCTAGGCGGCCGGGAGTCCCAGGACGTCATATGACGCCCACCCAGGATGGGAGATCCCATCTGTGGACGTCATATGACTATGGGCGGGTAATGAAGTGGTTAAAGTGGTGTTCCGGCCGAAATTATACTTTTTAAATAAAAATACCCCTATAATACACACGTTTAAAGTATTCTAGTAAAGTTAGTCTGTAAACTAAGGTCTGTTTTGTTAGTTTATAGCAGTAGTTTGTTATTTTATAAACTTACAGCAGGCCGTGGCCATCTTAATTGTGGGCACCTGAAGCCAGACTGTATTTCTTCCTGGATCTCATCCTTGCAGATCTCGCACATGCTCAGTACAGCACAAGCAGTGTAATAGGTTTCAGGTCAGGTTTCCATAGCAACGGCAGTTTCACAGGAAGTTGCCACCCCTTCCCAGAAGGCATTGCAAACAGGAAATGATGCGATGGGCCGCGGCCAGGGAGGAGGAAGGAAAAAATGAATACAGCAGATATACAGTAGGTGCTGATAAAAAAAAGAAAAAAATATCCAATTTGTTTACAGTGCACAGTTTAGTGAGGGATGCTGAAGAGTTGTAAAAGTGGGTGGAACTCCACTTTAATAACGCAATTGAATATTCTTTTTAATATTTAAAATTTTTTATATTAAAATACATTTTTAATATTAAATAACAAAAAAAACTTTTTAAAGAAAAATTCTTATCAGCCGGGACTGGCTGTGATGGGGGCGGGGCCAAAGGCTGGAAATACAAAATTTGAACTTGGCCACCTGCGCCTGGTAGTTATGGCGCGGTGTTCCTTGTTTCTGGGATGATGATGATGATGATGATTGGCTCGTGTTTTTGCGGTTGAAATTACGATTTTTGGGTTAAAATAAAACATTTCTAAAATGAGATTCTCATTCTGAGTCCGCTGTGACCCGTCTCTCCCCCCTCCCCCCCCCCCCCCATTGTCCAGAAATCATTAATTATCTGATCCGATCTCTACTCTCTGCTGTAGAACCGTCTTGTTACTCGCTGATGGATGCCACGCTGTCCGTGTGTTTTATGTGTGATAAGCCCAGTGTTCGCGTGGCGGTACAATCCATGGTGGAAGGGGGGGGGTGTCACATCACATCTCATGAGCTCTGGGGAGGGGGGGTCCTATCACATCTGAGGAACTGGGACTGTGGGGGGGTCCCATTACATCTGAGGAACTGGGGGGGGTCCCATCACATCTGAGGAACTGGGGGGTCCCATCACATCTGAGGAACTGGGGGGGGTCCCATCACATCTGAGGAACTGGGGGGTCCCATCACATCTGAGGAACTGGGGGGAGGTCCCATCACATCTGAGGAACTGGGGGGGGTCTCATCACATCTGAGGAACTGGGGGGTCCCATCACATCTGAGGAACTGGGGGGAGGTCCCATCACATCTGAGGAACTGGGGGAGGTCCCATCACATCTGAGGAACTGGGGGGAGGTCCCATCACATCTGAGGAACTGGGGGGGGTCTCATCACATCTGAGGAACTGGGGGGTCCCATCACATCTGAGGAACTGGGGGGAGGTCCCATCACATCTGAGGAACTGGGGGAGGTCCCATCACATCTGAGGAACTGGGGGGGTCCCATCACATCTGAGGAACTGGGGGGGTCCCACCATATCTAAGGAACTGGGGGGTCACATTTCATCTGAGGAACTGGGGGGAGGTCCCATCACATCTGAGGAACTGGGGGAGGTCCCATCACATCTGAGGAACTGGGGGGAGGTCCCATCACATCTGAGGAACTGGGGGGGGTCTCATCACATCTGAGGAACTGGGGGGTCCCATCACATCTGAGGAACTGGGGGGAGGTCCCATCACATCTGAGGAACTGGGGGAGGTCCCATCACATCTGAGGAACTGGGGGGTCCCATCACATCTGAGGAACTGGGGGGTCCCACCATATCTAAGGAACTGGGGGGTCACATTTCATCTGAGGAACTGGGGGGTCCCATCACATCTGAGGAACTGGGGGGGTCCCATCACATCTGAGGAACTGGGGGGTCCCATCACATCTGAGGAACTGGGGGGGTCCCATCACATCTGAGGAACTGGGGGGGTCCCATCACATCTGAGGAACGTGGGGGTCCCATCACATCCGAGGACCCGGGGGGTCCAATCACATCCGAGAAACTGGAGGGGTCCTATCACATCTGAGTAACGGGGGGGTCCCATTACATCTGAGGAACTAGGGGGAGTCCCATCACATCTGAGGAACTGGGGGGTCCCATCACATCTGAGGAACTGGGGGGTCCCATTACATCTGAGGAACTGGGGGGGTCCCATTACATCTGAGGAACTGGGGGGTCCCATCACATCTGAGGAACTGGGGGGGTCCCATCACATCTGAGGAACTGGGGGGGTCCCATTACTTCCGAGGAAATGGGGGGAGACCTCAGCTTTGTAGATTAAGTGCTTATGGGGGATTGTATTGAATGCCTTTGCAAAATGCAGGTAGACTAAATCCACTGGCCTTCCCCTGTCTAGATGGCAGCTCACTTCCTCGTAGAATGTTAACAGATTGGTCTGGCAAGAATGACCTTTCGTAAACCCATACTGGTGATAACTACTTATGATATTTTTTTTCCTCTAAATTCTTGGATATAGTTCCTTATCATCCCCTCGAATAATTTACCAACGATTGATGTTAGGCTGACTGGCCTGTAGTTCCCAGGGATTTGTTGTCTCTGTTCTTTTTTGAATATTGGTTCTATGTTGGCTTTTCTCCAATCAGCTGGTACAATTTCTGTCCACAAAGATTAGGAACAATGGTCTGGCTATAACCTGACTGAGTTCTCTGAGGTGAGGACTCTCGGGTGTAAACCATCTGGTCCTGGTGATTTATTTGTATTGAGTTTATCTAGTCTTTCCTTCACTCCGGCCTCTGTTAGTCACGAGGGTATGCCCTGTGATGTACCCCCAATATTACTCCCGTGGTCGGTATACCCCTCCCCTTTCCTGTGTAAACACTGAGGAGAAGGAGGCTTTTAGTACAGTTGCCTTCTCTGTGTCATCCGTAACCATCCTCCCTTCCTCGTCTTTTATGTGGGCAATATGCTCGGATTTTGTCTTTTTACTGTTATTGTATCTAAAAAATTTCTTTGGATTTTTTTTTTACTCTCCTCCGCTATGTGTCTCTCGTAATCTTTTTTGGCCGCCCTGATTGCGTTCTTACACTTCTTAATGCATTCCTTGTAGTGTTGGAATTCTGACTGCGACCCGTCCCCTTTATTGTTTAAAGGCCATTTTTAATGAGGATTTGTACATTACGGTTTAGGAGATTTCATTCTGTGGCACTGATTTGAAATATTCCATGTGGCATTGATTGAGATATTCCATGTGGCACTGATTGGAATATTCCATGTGGCATTGGTTAAATTATTCCACGTGGCACTGATTGAAATATTCCATGTGGCACTGATTGAATTATTCCATGTGGCACTGATTGGATTATTCCATGTGGCACTGGTTGGATTATTCCATGTGGCACTGATACATATTACAGTTTTTCAATTTATTTAATTCATTTTTCTATCGATTGAACTCAGTGTTTTTTGTTTTTTTCAGTCAATGCAGCATACAATCCCCGTAGCTCAATAGTCAGTGTGGTACTGATGGGAATAATCGCTGCAGCACTGATTGCTGCAATATGATTGGTTAGGAACAACCTCTACAACTCTGGGTTATACAGTACTATCGCTGTGACACTCCTAAAGTTTATGGGGCACTTATGGAAATAAATTCCGTGGCACTGATAGAAAAAAAAATCATTGTGGCATTGACAGGAATTTTTTCTCTATAAAAACTCAGGCCTCCTTGATCCACAGCTGCTGCAATAAGATCCCATCCACACAGAGAGCATTGTCCTCAGCCAGTCAGTCTTGACTGATAGAGCTGCCCTGAGACTGAGGAACAGTAAAGCGCAGTCACCGTGCAAAGATACTCAGCGGGAAGCAGAGGCTGCCTATGGAATATACTCGTGCCCCTCCCCCACCCCCCCTGTACACCTTACAATTATAAAATTTAGTACACCCCTCAGTCACATTTGTGTAAATCTTTTCTTCTATCTTTTCATGTGACAACACTGAAGAAATGACACTTGTCTACAATGTAAAGTAGTGAGTGTACAGCTTGTATAACAGTGTAAATTTGCTGTCCCCTCAAAATATCTCAACACACAGCCATTAATGTCTAAACCGCTGGCAACAAAAGTCAGTACACCCCTAAGTGAAAATATCCAAATTGGGCCCTAAGTGTCAATATTTTGTGTGGCCACCATTATTTTCCAGCACTGCCTTAACCCTCTTGGGCATGGAGGTCACCAGAGCTTCACAGGTTGTCACTGGAGTCCTCTTCCCCTCCTCCATGATGACATCACAGAGCTGGTGGATGTTAGAGACCTTGCGCTCCTCCACCTTCCGTTTGAGGATGTCCCACAGATGATCAATAGGGTTTAGGTCTGGAGACATGCTTGGCCAGTCCATCACCTTTTACCCTCAGCTTCTTTAGCAAGGCAGTGGTCATCTTGGAGGTGTGTTTGGGGTAGGGTTGCCACATCATCCCTTTAATCCAGGACACATGTGAATTACACAGGTTCTGAGGCTGATTTAATGCAGATGAGGCAACAAGTGAGTTTAATTACCACCTTAATCAGCCACAGAACCTGTGTAATTAATGTGTGTCCCGGATTAAAGGAATGATGTGGCAACCCTATTTTGGGGTGGTTATCATGTTGAAATACTGCCCTGCGGCCCAGTCTCTGAAGGGAGGGGATCATGCTCTGCTTCAGTATGTCACAGTACATGTTGGCATTCATGGTTCCCTCAATGATCTGTAGCCCCCCAGTGCCGGCAGCACTCATGCAGCCCCAGACCATGACACTCCCACCACCATGCTTGACTGTAGACAAGACACACTTGTCTTTGTCCTCCTCACCTGGTTGTCCCCACACACGCTTGTCACCATCTGAACCAAATACGTTTATCTTGGTGTAGCAAAGTTCTGGGACCCTTTAGGCCTAATGGTGACCTCCAGATTTAAGGACAGCTGACATCCTTCTGTGTAGAGGGGGTTACAAGGCATGGTGGGTGTAATGCAAGATGAAACGGTGGGCGCCAGACACTTTTAGAATGCAAAAAAGAGATTTATTGTCTCTTGAACAGAACTGTGGGAAAGAGGGTTAGGGCCAGGACACCCTTAGGTAGATGCAATGTTAATTGGCAGACTCCAAGACTTCTATAGGCAGACAGCTATACAGGTGAAGGCCTCCAACCGGACACCACTTCTGTATAGGTAGGATGCTGTCTCTTATGGCAACAATCTTGTAGAAGTTACTAACTGTAATTATATCCAACTATTTGCAACACGAACAGTTCTCATCTTACCCCACAATCACTCACTGAGGGTCTTCACTCAACGATCTCCCAGTCTCTTTCACTAGACTTCAGATCCAATCGGGACCCTTCCCCTCTACCTCCGACCACAACTGGTTCCCCGGCCGGCGGAACCGTTACTTCTGGTTGGACTACAAGCCCACAGTCCCAACCCTACGCTGCTCTCCTGCTTCTGGATAGGCCCATAGACAGCCTAGCAGCCAGATGTCCCCGGGATAGGCCTCAGGTTTCTGGCCTAGCAGGCCGGGGCAATGCAACACACGTCCACCCAGACAGCCGTCCAGGTGGCACAAAAGATTCCCGATCACCTGACTCCACCCAAATAAATAGGCTCTCCCAGCAGGCCAAGGGGCTAAAGAAACCCCATCCATTCCTAATCTGTCCTTGCAATGCCCTTGTCTTATGCAATGTCACTAGAAACGCGGCCACCCAGTGACAGAAGAGAGAAGTGCAGCAATTCCAGAATTGGGGGGAAATCAATTGATCTCCTAACAATTGGCCGAGGCAACTATCGCCTGGCAACTAAATTTAATAGCAACCCTGCCTAACCATCAGGGTGCTACATCGGTCTCATCAGACCACAGGACTTGGTTCCAGTAATCCGTGTCCTTAGTCTGCTTGTCTTCAGCAAACTGTTTGTGGACTTTCTTGTGCATCATCTTTAGAAGAGGCTTCCTTCTGGGATGACAGCCATGCAGACCAATTTGATGCAGTGTGCGGCGTATGGTCTGAGCACTGACAGGCTGACCCCCCACCCCTACAACCTCTGCAGCAATGCTGGCAGCACTCATACATCTATTTCCCAAAGACAACCTCTGGATATGACGCTGAGCACGTGACCTCAACTTCTTTGGTGGACCATGGCGAGGCCTGTTCTGAGGGGAACCTGTCCTGTTATACCGCTGTATGGTCTTGGCCACCGTGCTGCAGATCAGTTTCAGGGTCTTGGCAATCTTCTTATAGTCTAGGCCATCTTTATGTAGAGAAACAATTCTTTTTTTTTCAGATCCTCAGAGTTCTTTGCCATGAGGTGCCATGTTGAACTTCCAGTGACCAGTATGAGAGAGTGAGAGCGATAACGCCAAATTTAACACACCTGCTCCCCATTCATACCTGAGACCTTGTAACACTAACGAGTCACATGACACCGGGGAGGAAAAATGGCTGATTGGGCCCAATTTGGAGATTTTCACTTAGGGGTGTACTGACTTTTGTTGCCAGCGGTTTAGACATTAATGGCTGTGTGTTGAGTTATTTTGAGGGGACAGCAAATTTACACTGTTATACAAGCTGTACACTCACTACTTTACATTGTAGCCAAGTGTCATTTCTTCAGTGTTGTCACATGAAAAGATAGAAGAAAAGATTTACACAAATGTGACTGAGGGGTGTACTTACTTTTGTGAGATCCTGTATATAAGAGGAGAGGATTTTAATTCTCATTGATGGGAATATCCTGCCGGCCGCCGCCACGTGACTCTCTGAGAAACATGAAGAGTCACCAGGCTGCCCACGGGGCACAAATGGCACCCTTTATTCCTCCGTTATAAATGTCACCGCTTGGCACCGGGGATTTGCTGCGGTTCATTGAATGACATTCCCACGATTATGGCAGCGCTACTGCTATGACAGCCTCTCAGATGATTCACCCCCCCCCCCGAACACGAGAAATGTGCGCTGCGCTCTCCTGCCAGCCCTTCCTGCTGCCCACAGAGCATGCATAAAATATACACGCCCCTGTACCCTCTGTCTGCTGGGCTGCCGGGTGCCAAGTCGCTGTGTGCGCCGCAGGAGCACCCCCCCCACGCTCGCTCCCCACCCCCCACCCAACGCAACCAGCGCCGGTCTCCTCTTCTGTACGATAACCTCGCTCTGCTGAATCCTTCGCTTTTATTTTCTTACGGTGCCGCCGCCTGGCCTCGAGGGGAACGCTCGCTCACTCCATGCCGTTTTATCCAATCGCGTGCATTTTTTTTTTTTTTGCGTTCCTGAGCTGCGCATTTTTTTTTTTTTTTGGACGGCTCAAGTCATTTCAATGCGCTGGAACGCACAAAAAAAAAAGTACGGCAGTCAACATTTTTTACCAAACCGCACGGTACTGCGATCCCATGCGTTTTAGACGCTGTGAAAGCACGTGAGTTTGCTAGATGCGTGGGGGAGGGGTGCAGGGTGCCATTAGGAATGAATTGCACCTGCACACATCAGCAGATGGCAGCGCCAACTGCCATCGGTATGAACAAGCCCTTAATGGCACACCCCTTCACCTCTAGCAAAGAGGGTTGTGTTCGTTGCTCACCAAAACGCATGGTACCACAGTACCGTACAGCGCGCCTCCCAAAAAAAAAAATCGTAGCCTTCCGTACTTTTTGCGTGTTGCAGAGAATTGGGCAAAATAGAAATTAAAATTGATGGTCTGGCCAATGCGTTTTTTTGCACCAAAATTAGTGTGAACAACTTCTTAGACGCCTTTTTTTTTTTTTGCATTTTAGCGCACGACTTTGGGAGTGCAAAACAACGGATGCATCAGAGGAACACACGTCACCCAATGAGGCCGTTCGCATCGATGCGATCCGTTTTTTTAAAAATGAGACCTGTCCCGTTTTTTTTTTCCTGTGCATTTTATGCCCCATTAACACTGGTGCGACTCCAAAATCGTGCAACTTGAAGGCGACTTTGGCTGTTGCACATTGGTAACATTTAAGATGCGACTTTCATGTGACTCTTGAGTGTACATTGCAGTCTATGGCACCCAAGTCGCAGGAAAGTTGCATCAAAGTAGTGCAGGGGCCTTTCTAAAGTCACTGCGACTTTAAAAGCGAAACTTCAGTCTTTTTTTTTAACTTTCCATCTATTAAATCTTCTGCCCTTGTTGTTGTTGTTTTAACTTTGGATAGTAAAACTTTTTTTTTTTCTGCCAGTAAATCCCTTATACAGCCCACTTCCTGTTTCTTGTCTGGTCATTGGCCTAGACTTATGACATCATGCACAGCTCTCTCTCTCACTCTCGTGAGAGTTTGCCAGGAAGGGAGGGGGTATAAGTCATAAGAGGGCCAATGAGAGCTGCAGAGCTGGAGGTGTGCCTCTGTGTAAATTCAGAAAGTGAACAGTCAGCAGCTTCAGCTGCACACAGTTAAAATGGCTGCAGCCAGACTCAGGGAGATTTATGCAGTGTATTTGGCAAGTACAGAATCGCAGTATATATAAAATAATATGCAAAGTGGTTGGAGGGAAGCTTCAGAATAGCAAAGATGTTTTTCTTACAAATGATGTGAGCGGACTGCAGTTCCTCTTTTTTGCATCGATTTGTACGGCTTCCACTGAAATATATGCGCTGCGACATTGTCGTGCGACTTTGTGTCCCAAAGCTGCATGACAAGTCGCAACAAGTGTGAATGGAGCCTTAGGAGCCCCCCACCCATAGAAGTATACGGTGACGCATTAAAGTGCACAGGTTTTTTTTTAAATGCGTTTGTCAATCATTGCCAGGCCCTTGGAATTCGATCCTTCCAAAATCGACAACAATGATGTCACTGCAGGAGATCGATACTTATCGGTCAAACCAAATAAAAACGCATCACACCACATGTAATAACGTGCGTCAACACGCTACAGCGCACAATAAAAAAATCACTAAAAAAAAGGAGACGTAAAGGGCAAACCCAGTGTTCTATAGATACTAGGTGAGTGTTGCTTGATGGAAGTCGCTGTGTGCTCGTCTCTTATAGACCTCCTAATTCTGGATGTATGCTTACATGCTGCATAAGGATGGGTGGAGGGATTTGGCCGCAAAATTGACAATTCCAGCAAAATTTTGCTGAGAGAAATACTTTCACTCATTAAACTACTTTGTGGAATTTGCTTGAATTTTTTTTTTTTTTTATTGACAATTTTTTTTTAGGGAAGGTGGATCTGGGGTAGTTTCGTTTTGTTTTATTTTGTGCTCTTTTTATTTTCTGTTTTGTTTTGTGCTCCTTTTTTAAATTGTTTTGTTTTATTTTGTTTTTAGTTATTTCTCTACTGTTGCTTTTATTTTCCTTTTATGTATTCTTTTATTTCCTGTGTTTATTCTTTTTTATTGACAATGTTTTTTTAGGGAAGGTGGATCTGGAGTAGTTTCGTTTTATTTTGTGCTCTATTTATTGATTTATTTTTGTTTTATTTTGTTTTGATTATTTCTCTACTGTTGCTTTTATTTTCTTTTTTTTTTTTTTTCTGTGTTTTTTTTATTTTTTATTGACAATGTATTTTTAGGGAAGGTGGATCTGGGGTAGTTTCGTTTTGTTTTATTTTGTGCTCTTTTTATTTGTTTGCTTTTCTTTAGTTTTTTTGTTTTTGATTATTTCTCTACTGTTGCTTTTATTTTCCTTTTTTTTTCCTTCTTTTTTTTCCTGTGTTTTTTCTTTCTGTAAACAAAAATAAAGAAAATAATGAAGGGTACTGAGGAGCCATTTTTTCTGGCACAATAACCAGTTCAGGAATAGGTGGAAGAACCCTCAGGGAGGGGCTATTAGACCAAAAATCACCTTCATTTCACCTTTCCCATTGAGTTGGAAGGCATTTCACTAAAATGGCAAAACGTTGAAATCTCTCACTTTTTTCGAAATTTGGGGGGATCGCAGGAATCGCATGGGTTGGATGAAGAATTGGTCCTTCTCGTGGTTGGAGTTTGAGGGTTCGTGCACACTTCTGTGTTGTGGCACTACACCCGCTCTGTGTGCGGTATGTTTGCGATGTCATTTATTGGGAATAGCCCCCCCAACACACCGTATCATAGAGCCCAATGCAGTGCACCATATACCGTGCATTGTGCCGTGATGTTGAAACAAGGTCATGCGAGTTCCTTTCATCCATTGTGGTGCCTCGATGGTTTATTTATTTTTGCACAGACTGCCCGAAACACGTGCAATACTGCACCACAATGGAATGCCTAATTGTAAGTGGGCCCAGATGCTTCAGAATTCACAGTTACAGCTTTCCTGCTGTTGACCTCCTTCGAACTCGCTGTTGACTTTCTTCTGACCTGCTGTTGACCTCTTCCTGACCTGCAGTTGGCCTCCTCCTGACTCACTGTTTATTTCCTCTTGGCCTACTGTTGACCTCCTCCTTACCTGCAGTTGACTTTATTCTGACCTGTTGAAGGCCTCCTTCAGACCTGGTGATGGCCTCCTTTAGACCTGGTGATGGCCTCCTTCAGACCTGGTGATGGCCTCCTTCAGACCTGGTGATGGCCTCCTTCAGACCTGGTGATGGCCTCCTTCAGACCTGGTGATGGCCTCCTTCAGACCTGGTGATGGCCTCCTTCAGACCTGGTGATGGCCTCCTTCAGACCTGGTGATGGCCTCCTTCAGACCTGGTGATGGCCTCCTTCAGACCTGGTGATGGCCTCCTTCAGACCTGGTGATGGCCTCCTTCAGACCTGGTGATGGCCTCCTTCAGACTTGTTGAAGGCCTCCTTCAGACCTGGTAATGGCCTCCTTCAGACCTGGTAATGGCCTCCTTCAGACCTGGTAATGGCTTCCTTCAGACCTGTTGAAGGCCTCCTTCAGACCTGGTGATGGCCTCCTTCAGACCTGGTGATGGCCTCCTTCAGACCTGGTAATGGCCTCCTTCAGACCTGCTGATGGCCTCCTTCAGACCTGCTGATGGCCTCCTTCAGACCTGCTGATGGTTTCCTCCTGACCTGCTGATAACCTCCTCCTTATCCACTTTTAACCTACTCCGAACCTGCTGTTGAACCCCTCCTGACCTGTGGCTGGCCTCCTCCTGACTCCTCTATCTAAGTTGCTTCCACATTCCTATTGACTTGCATGAAGGGAGGCTGTTCTGGCACCCCCCCCCCCCCAACCCCCCAGGCAATCCAAAAAGAAGAAAAAACAAAATATAAGTGCTCGTCCAAAGGAACATTTTCCATCCTAACCCCTTGAGGTGATCAGATCAACTTTGAGGTGAGCATGAATGTACCTTTTATAAACTGACTGATCCAATAACGACTGAGCCATAAACACTTGGCTTGGCCTGTAAATTGAGAGGGAATGAGGGAGGGAGAAGGGAAGCCTGGCATGGCTGATATTGGTTATTTTGGGGGTGGGGGTAGTAGTGATCATGCCAGGTTTTCCAACTTGGCCCCTTGGCTTTTCCCCAGACAGCGAGGTTTAGTGTCACCCACAAACATGGCATTGAATGTCACCCAATGTGGCACCTGTAGGGTAACTGAGCTTTTTTCAGCAGTCATTAAGCAGGGATGCCGATTGCATTATCAATGGCCAGAAGAGGGAGCACTTACAGGCCTGGGTATGAAGATATGGAGCATTAAATGTATCCATATGAAAGCACATCAGCAGCTACTTTGATAACTGTTACAGATGTTCTGCAGATTTCGCAGAGCTCCTATTGGACGGGGGGGGGGGGGGGGGGGATTGGGGTGGGCGTTTCCTTAGGTTTTGTCTCTGTAGATGGTTTGCAGAGGAAGCCAAGCATGAAATCTGGACAGATGGTTGTATCCCCCGGCGAGGCGCTGACATATAAAAGGAGCCGAGTGCAGAATGATAGTTCAAATCCCCGATGAGCTAAAAAACAGATTTCGGTTCTTCCTGCGGCTAATATTCGCTGGAGGTTCGAATCTGGGGGGTTCTCCACCCAACACTGAGATTCCGGCTTTTGGGCCAATGATGACAGTCCAAACCTCCAACAAGGTTCCTCTACAGCCAATTAGGATGGGCAGATGGTGGCCCCATGGTAACGAGGTAGTCTTTCCTACTAGGACTACTTTCCTACTAGGATCTTAATTTACCCCGCTCCTCCAAAAATTGTACAAATATTTTGGCTTGAATTGGGCAATCTTCACCATCGTGGTCTCATCCATCTGCTTCTCTCTCTCAGGTTCTCAGGCTTCCTGCCACTGAAAGCCGAAAGTTCATCACTAAACACAGCAAGAAGGCCCTGAAAGCCAGCCTGACCCTAGGCATCCTGCTGGGCATGTTCTTTGTGGCGTGGCTGCCCTTCTTCGTGGCTAACGTCGTCCAGGTGAGCTGCAGACAAAACCAACCCAGAGCCATGGTATGACCGGAGCATATTAGGCTGACTTCCCTAGTGGAGGAAGGCCTTCCTCCCTATGGTGGCTCATGCTCAGTTGTGCATACTCGTTTTTGTAAAGCCCAAGCTAAAATTAACCCACACAGGTGCAGGAGTCAGAGTAGTGACCCCCTCCAGAGCAGCGACCCCGTCCCCCTCCAGAGCAGGGATCCACCATCCTTAGAAACGTGATCCCCTCCATCCTTAGAGCAATGACCCCCTCCATCCTTAGAGCAATGACCCCCTCCATCCTTAGAGCAATGACCCCCTCCATCCTTAGAGCAATGACCCCCTCCATCCTTAGATCAATGACCCCCTCCATCCTTAGAGCAATGACCCCCTCCATCCTTAGAGCAATGACCCCCTCCATCCTTAGAGCAATGACCCCATCCATCCTTAGAGCAATGACCCCCTCCATCCTTAGAGCAATGACCCCCTCCATCCTTAGAGCAATGACCCCCTCCATCCTTAGAGCAATGACCCCCTCCATCCTTAGAGCAATGACCCCCTCCATCCTTAGAGCAATGACCCCCTCCATCCTTAGAGCAATGACCCCCTCCATCCTTAGAGCAATGACCCCCTCCATCCTTAGAGCAATGACCCCCTCCATCCTTAGAGCAATGACCCCCTCCATCCTTAGAGAAATGACCCCCTCCATCCTTAGAGAAATGACGCCCTCCATCCTTAGAGAAATGACGCCCTCCATCCTTAGAGCAATGACCCCCTCCATCCTTAGAGCAATGACCCCCTCCATCCTTAGAGCAATGACCCCCTCCATCCTTAGAGAAATGACCCCCTCCATCCTTAGAGAAATGACCCCCTCCATCTTTAGAGCAATGGCCCACTCCATCTTTAGAGCAATAACCCCCTCCATCCTTAGAGCAATGACCCCCTCCATCTTTAGAGCAATGGCCCACTCCATCTTTAGAGCAATAACCCCCTCCATCCTTAGAGCAATAACCCCCTCCATCCTTAGAGCAATGACCCCTTCATCTTTAGAACAGTGGTCCTCTCCAGAACAGTGACCACCTCCATCCTTAGAGCAATGGCCCACTCCATCTTTAGAGCAATGGCCCACTCCATCTTTAGAGCAATGGCCCACTCCATCTTTAGAGCAATGACCCCCTCCATCCTTAGAGCAATGCCCCCCTCCATCCTTAGAGCAATGCCCCCCTCCATCCTTAGAGCAATAACCCCCTCCATCTTTAGAGCAATGACCCCCTCCATCCTTAGATCAATGACCCCCTCCATCCTTAGATCAATGACCCCCTCCATCCTTAGAGCAATGACCCCCTCCATCCTTAGAGCAATGACCCCCTCCATCCTTAGAGCAATGACCCCCTCCATCCTTAGATCAATGACCCCCTCCATCCTTAGAGCAATGCCTCCATCCATAGAGCAATGCCCCCCTCCATCCTTAGATCAATGACCCCCTCCATCCTTAGATCAATGACCCCCTCCATCCTTAGAGCAATAACCCCCTCCATCCTTAGAGCAATGACGCCCTCCATCCTTAGAGCAATGACGCCCTCCATCCTTAGAGCAATGACCCCCTCCATCCTTAGAGCAATGACCCCCTCCATCCTTAGAGCAATGACGCCCTCCATCCTTAGAGCAATGACCCCCTCCATCCTTAGAGCAATGACCCCCTCCATCCTTAGAGCAATGACCCCCTCCATCCTTAGAGCAATAACCCCCTCCATCCTTGGAGCAATGATCCCCTCCATCCTTAGAGCAATGACCCCCTCCATCCTTAGAGCAATGACCCCCTCCATCCTTAGAGCAATAACCCCCTCCATCCTTGGAGCAATGACCCCCTACATCTTTAGAGCAGTGGTCCCCTCCAGAACAGTGACCCCCTCCATCCTTAGAGCAATGACCCCCTCCATCCTTAGAGCAATGACCCCCTCCATCTTTAGAGCAACGACCCCCTCCATCCTTAGAGCAGTGATCCACCATCCTTAGAATGGTGACCACCTCCATCTTTACAATAGTGACCACCTCCATCTTTACAGCAGTGACCCCCTCAAGAATAGTGTCCCCCTCCAGAGCAGTGATCCACCATCCTTAGAACAGTGATCCCCTTATCCTTTAGAGCAGTGATGCACCATCTTTAGAAAAGTGACTACCTCCCCTTTACAGCAGTGACCCCCTCCATCCTTATAGCAGTAGCCCCCTCCAGAGCAGTGACCCAAGATCCTTTAGAGCAGTGACCCTCTCCCCCTCTAGAATATTAACCCCTTCCTGTGCAAAGCAGTGACTGTTCCTCGTTAAAAGCAGTGACCCTTTCCCCTCCAGAGCAGTGATTCCCCCCTCTCCCCCAAAAGAACAATAACCCCTTCCTATCCAGAACTGTAACTCCTCCCCTCCAAAGCTTTGGCTCCACCCCCTCTCTGCCTCTTTAGCTAGAGCCTGAATGTTTTAGTCTTCGAGAGTTATATATATAAAGAAATCTAAAACCATTTAAAACGTAAACATTTAAAAAAAAAACCATCCCAACCGATGAGCGTTTCCCGGGACCCCAGCTGGGGACCCCATAGGTGCTCCCACACACCATGCTGTGGACGTTGATCTCAATGTCTGTCTGGTGATGTAAAGCTCACTGCCTTTACATTTTTACAGGTTTGGATTTTCGCTCCCCGCCATTTTCCCCGCCCGCCTCCTGTGTACTTACTGTCGTTCTTCTCTTGTGTCTCGCAGGCGGTCTGTGACTGCGTCCCCCCCGGATTGTTCGATGTGCTGACCTGGCTCGGCTACTGTAACAGTATGATGAACCCCATCATCTACCCGCTCTTCATGAGGGACTTCAAGAGAGCCATGGGGAAGTACCTACCTTGCTGCCGGCGGTCCCGGGTCATCTCCCTGTCGGTGCGCAACTCCAACAGCGCCCCCCGCCTGGGGCTATCACTGAGGAACGTGCTAACCCTACGTGGGGAGACAGACTCCATGTACTCAGCCACCCTGGGCAACGACCACCTACTGCCCCATTATAAGGACCTCAGTACCGACCCGCTACCAGTCACCGCAGCCGACTCCGTCAACCTGTTTGACCTGGAGCAAGAGATGCAGGTCCACCAGCTGAACACACCTATGGACTGAGGGGTCCTGGAGGCCCCCGGAGACCCCTTGTACTGCCCACCCTATCCCGATCTCACCTGACTTTTTTTGTGTCCTGTCATTTTCAAAAACATTTTAAAGATTTGATATGGAATACCCGATCGTGGTGAGGAGGGCCAACGGGGACAACTTTTTATTTATTTATTTTTATTTTTTAAAAATAGATTTAAGGATAGTGGGTGGAGCTATGACAGTCACCCCTTTTATACCCCGACCCGGGGCTGGAGAGGCCCAGCCGATAAGTGTCAGAGACAACCAAGGTGACCTTTCTCTTTTGTAGTTGTTGACGTTACGACATGTGCTGAACGAAAACATTTGTTTTCTTTCAATTCGATAATTTAATTAGTAAATTATTTTGTTTAGATAAATTTGTTTTC
>JBBDGP010002592.1:0-97500 GCA_037952835.1 Lithobates septentrionalis | reverse complement strand
TATCTACATAAAACTGATAATTGCCATGTGCGTATGTATTCACCCCATTTTGCTATGAAGCCCATAAAAAGCTCTGGTGCCACCAATTACCTTCAGAAGTCACATAATTAATGAAATGATGTCCACCTGTGTGCAATCTAAGTGTCACATGATCTGTCATTACATAGACACACCTTTGTGAAAGGCCCCAGAGGCGGCAACACCTAAGCAAGAGGCACCACTAACCAAACACTGCCATGAAGACCAAGGAACTCTCCACACAAGGAAGGGACAATGTTGTTGAGAAGTACAAGTCAGGGTTGGGTTATAAAAAAAATATCCAAATCTTTGATGATCCCTAGGAGCTCCATCAAATCTATCATAACCAAATGGAAAGAACCTGGCACAACAGCCAACCTGCCAAGAGACGGCCGCACAACAAAACTCACGGACCGGGCAAGGAGGGCATTAATCAGAGAGGAGCACAGAGACCTAAGGTAACCCTGGAGGGGCTGCAGAGTTCCACAGAAGAGACTGGAGTATCTGTATATAGGAGGACAATAAGCCGTACGCTCCATAGAGTTGGGCTTTATGGCAGAGTGGCCAGAAGAAAGACATTACTTTCAGCAAAGAACATAATGGCACGTTTTGAGTTTGGGAAAAGGCATGTGGGAGACTCCCGAAATGTATGGAGGAAGGTGCTCTGGTCTGAGGAGACTAAAATTGAACTTTTTGGCCATCAAAGAAAACGCTATGTCTGGTGCAAACCCAACACATCACATCACCCAAAGAACACCATCCCCACTGTGAAACATGGTGGTGGCAGCATCGTGCTGTGGGGATGTTTCTCAGCAGTCGGGACTGGGAAACTGGTCAGAGTTGAGGGAAAGATGGATGGTGCTAAATACAGGGATATTCTTGAGGGGGAAGTGAAGTGTACGGAGGACAGTGGGAACTGTGCAAGGGATGGGGAAGTGTGTGGAGGACAAGGGGAAGTGTGTGGAGGACAAGGGGAAGTGTGCGAAGGACAGGGGGAAGTGTGCGGAGGACAGGGGGAAGGGGGGGGAGGACAGGGGGAAGTGTGCGGGGGACATGGGGAGTGTGCGGGGGGTGGGGAAGTGTGGGGGCGACAGGGGGAGTGTACGTGGGGAG
This sequence comes from Lithobates septentrionalis, assembly GCA_037952835.1. Classification (NCBI taxonomy): domain Eukaryota; kingdom Metazoa; phylum Chordata; class Amphibia; order Anura; family Ranidae; genus Lithobates; species Lithobates septentrionalis. The sequence continues at coordinate 96,369 of JBBDGP010002592.1, read as the reverse complement.
TGTGCAGGGGATGGGGAAGTGTGTGGAGGACAGGGTGAAGTGTGCGGGTAACAGGGGGAAGTGTGCGGAGGACAGGGGGGAATGTGGGGAGGACAGGAGGAACTGTGCTGAGGACAGGGGGAAGTGTGCGGGGGACAGGAGGAAGTGTGCGGGGGACAGGGGGAAGTGTGCGGGGGACAGGAGGAAGTGTGCGGGGGACAGGGGGAAGTGTGCGGGGGACAGGGGGAAGTGTGCGGAGGACAGGGGGGAATGTGGGGAGGACAGGAGGAACTGTGCTGAGGACAGGGGGAAGTGTGCGGGGGACAGGAGGAAGTGTGCGGGGACAGGGGGAAGTGTGCGGGGGACAGGGGGAAGTGTGCGGGGACAGGGGGAAGTGTGCGGGGGACAGGGGGAAGTGTGCGGGGGACAGGGGGAAGTGTGCGGGGACAGGAGGAAGTGTGCGGGGGACAGGGGAAGTGTGCGGGGTACAGGGGGAAGTGTGCGGAGGACAGGGGGAAGTGTGCGGAGGACAGGGGGAAGTGTGGGGAGGACAGGAGGAAGTGTGGGGAGGACAGGGGGAAGTGTGGGGAGGACAGGAGGAACTGTGCGGAGGACAGGGGGAAGTGTGGGGAGGACAGGAGGAGCTGTGCGGAGGACAGGGGGAAGTGTGCGGGGGACAGGAGGAACTGTGCGGAGGAAAGGGGGAAGTGTGGGGAGGACAGGAGGAACTGTGCGGAGGACAGGGGGAAGTGTGGGGAGGACAGGAGGAACTGTGCGGAGGACAGGGGGAAGTGTGCGGGGGACAGGAGGAAGTGTGCGGGGTACAGGGGGAAGTGTGCGGGGGACAGGGGGAAGTGTGCGGAGGACAGGGGGGAGTGTGCAGGGGACAGGAGGAAGTGTGCGGAGGACAGGGGGGAGTGTGCAGGGGACAGGAGGAAGTGTGCGGAGGACAGGGGGAAGTGTGGGGAGGACAGGAGGAACTGTGCGGAGGACAGGGGGAAGTGTGGGGAGGACAGGAGGAACTGTGCGGAGGACAGGAGGAACTGTGCGGGGGACAGGAGGAACTGTGCGGAGGACAGGGGGAAGTGTGGGGAGGACAGGGGGAAGTGTGCGGGGGACAGGGGGAAGTGTGGGGAGGACAGGAGGAACTGTGCAGGGGGGGGGGTGTACTGGGGGAGTGTGCAGGGGACAGGGGAGCTGTGTGCAGGGGAAACATACAGGGGGGAGCGTGCGGGGGATGGGGGGGCGTGTGCAGGGGAAGTGTACGAGGGGGGTGTGCGGGGGACAGGGGGCGTGTGCGGGGGACAGGGGGGAGTGTGCAGGGGACAGGAGGAAGTGTGCGGAGGACAGGGGGGAGTGTGCAGGGGACAGGAGGAAGTGTGCGGAGGACAGGGGGAAGTGTGCGGGGGACAGGAGGAACTGTGCGGAGGACAGGGGGAAGTGTGCGGGGGACAGGAGGAAGTGTGCGGGGGACAGGGGGAAGTGTGCGGAGGACAGGGGGAAGTGTGCGGGGGACAGGAGGAACTGTGCGGAGGACAGGGGGAAGTGTGCGGGGGACAGGAGGAACTGTGCGGAGGACAGGGGGAAGTGTGCGGGGGACAGGAGGAAGTGTGCGGGGTACAGGGGGAAGTGTGCGGGGGACAGGGGGAAGTGTGCGGAGGACAGGGGGAAGTGTGCGGGGGACAGGAGGAACTGTGCGGAGGAAAGGGGGAAGTGTGGGGAGGACAGGAGGAACTGTGCGGAGGACAGGGGGAAGTGTGGGGAGGACAGGAGGAACTGTGCGGAGGACAGGGGGAAGTGTGCGGGGGACAGGAGGAAGTGTGCGGGGTACAGGGGGAAGTGTGCGGGGGACAGGGGGAAGTGTGCGGAGGACAGGGGGGAGTGTGCAGGGGACAGGAGGAAGTGTGCGGAGGACAGGGGGAAGTGTGGGGAGGACAGGAGGAACTGTGCGGAGGACAGGGGGAAGTGTGGGGAGGACAGGAGGAACTGTGCGGGGGACAGGAGGAACTGTGCGGAGGACAGGGGGAAGTGTGGGGAGGACAGGGGGAAGTGTGCGGGGGACAGGGGGAAGTGTGGGGAGGACAGGAGGAACTGTGCAGGGGGGGGGGGTGTACTGGGGGAGTGTGCAGGGGACAGGGGAGCTGTGTGCAGGGGAAACATACAGGGGGGCGTGTGCAGGGGAAGTGTACGAGGGGGGTGTGCGGGGGACAGGGGGCGTGTGCGGGGGACAGGGGGAGCGTGCAGGGGACAGGGGGAGCGTGCAGGGGACAAGGGAAATGCACGGGGGACAGGGGGGGCGTGTGCAGGGAACAGGGGGCGTGTGCGGTGGACAGGTGAAGTGTGTGGAGAACGCGGGCAGTGTGGGGGGGGGGGGGGGGTCAGGGGAAGTGTGCAAAGGACAGCTCTAGATTTTCTGACTTCTAAAGGGGTTTTTTTTTTATTTGCATTTATAAAATACATAACGGATAAAACAAGGTGCTTCTAATGGGAGATTCAACAGACAAGAAGTCATGGTTGGAGTTCACAGTTGAACAGGAAGTTTTCTGGCTCAGAGTTCCGAGATTTCGTTTCACATCCTTCATACTGGATTTTTTTGCTCTGACATTTCCAGTGATATTTGTTACATTTGCATTGCAGAAAACAGAACAGGCAGCACTGCGGGTCTCCGCCTTTTCTCCTCGCCCTTCGCAGCAACAGACGGGGTGTAATAACATTCGTTAAATGTCAGGTACTCGTGTTCTCAGACAAGTGTGCAGGAAGCTGGTAGAGCGGGTCACCAAAGGCAAGTTTCTGAAAAGAGGCGCTATCATATTCATTTTATCATATTAATAATAAGGCTGAAATTGAATTTGCGTATATTTTGCCTTCCCTGGTTCTCCCCTCCCATCAACATGATAATGCAAATTTTTTACCTTATTCTACACCCAGTGAAGAGACTCCTCTAGGGTTACCTCAGAGCTCAGCGGGGGGCGGGGCTTGCTTACAGATGGGCTGTTGTTTGGGGAAGAGACCACATTTTCACTCTCTGTGCCTTAGGGATGGCAGCTTTCCACGTGTGTCACCAATGATCATGCACGTGCATAGGTGAAAATTCAGCCTTTTAGAAAGTTGTCTTTACAGAAAAAGCTGTAACTATGTGGGACAGCAACCCCCAGGATTTGGCAGACATAGGTCACTGTATAAAAATGTTTTTTTTTTTTAAAAAGGCAGCTTTTTCAGTGTGGGGGAACAAACGATGGTAACACACAGATGTCGATCGTGGGAATTATTGGATCGTTGATTGAAGGGAATTAATTCTTTGAGCATGCTTCATAACAGTTTTGCATTCCTCCGGACCAAATACAAGCAAAACACACATTGTGTGTGATTGCTGAGTGACAGGTCCTCTTTGTCCTCTTTGTTTTCTATAGCAGCAAAACAAATACTCTTGCGCACGAATGTGTTGACCAGGCAATCCAAAGTTCAGAGTGGATAATATCTTTAGGCTTTGCTGCCCTCCGGGATCGGGGTATTCTAGCAGTCAAAAAAGAGAGTAGAAAAAACAGAGGGCGCACCAGCCTTGTGCATTATCCTTTGATATATTTATTAGAAGAAAAAGTATTAAAAACTACTCACAAGGATGGAAAGAAAACCACAATGTAACAATCTTTGGCTTATGACAATCCATCTACTGATAGCAGTCTCAAGATTCTAAAGAAAGGACGTGTGAACCACTGCTGGCCGACGCGTTTCGAAGGATTACCCTCTTCCTCAGAGCCTAGGCTCCTTCGGAACGCGTCAGCCAGCAGTGGTTCACACGTCCTCTCTTTAGGATCTAGAGACTGCTACCAGTAGATGGATTGTCATAAGATTGTTACATTGTGGTTTTCTTTCCATCCTTGTGAGTAGTTTTTAATACTTTTTCTTCAAAGGATAATGCACAAGGCTGGTGCGCCCTCTCTTTTTTCTATTCTCCTCTTTGTTTTTTGGCGGTGTGTGATTGCTGAGTGACAGGTCCTCTTTGTTTTTTGGCGGTGTGTGATTGCTGAGTGACAGGTCCTCTTTGTTTTTTGGCGGTGTGTGATTGCTGAGTGACAGGTCCTCTTTGTTCTCTGTCTGAGCCTGGCAGTGTCTCGGTGACGGCGAGCGATCCCAGGTAATGGCGGTATCGGGGGACGGCACGTGGCCAGGCGCCGTCGTCTGCGTGGTGTCCTGGTTTCTGCAGTCCCCCGTGGTGAGGATGTCTAAGTGGGTCACAGACTGTCTGCGTTGCATCATCTGGGGCGCGCACGCGCGCGTCGCTCTGCCTCTGTAAGGGGACGATTAAACGCGGTTGTGACGCTCTTTTTACAGGCACAGTCTGAGCCGTTCTCGTTGTTGTTCGCGCAGTCTTTACACGGCGGGTCCTCTTTGTCGCGGTGATGTTCGGCAGGTGAGGGGCCCGGGTGGTGATTTTGGGATTCGGTCCGGTTTTCTTGGGCTGCTCCTGCGCTCACCGGTTCCCAGTCCCACGGGGATCGGTCCTCGCCCTCTATTTTCTCTTCCGCGGGCTCGCTGTGCGTTTGTACCGTGACCCCGCCCAGTGGGCGGAGCAGTCCGCTTTGCTCTTCGAAACGACACTCCTTGGTCTTGATTCCGACCGCTTTGAGCAGCGTGTCCATTTGCTTCATGTAGTCCAGATGTCCGTTCACCTGCAGGGAGGAGACAGAAGGAATTACTGACTAAATGACCGCGGAGAGATGGGCGATCGTCCCCTAAAACTGCCACTAAACAATCAGCCACACATTTCTGACCACTGACAGGCACAATGAATAACATTGATTATCCGGTTACAATGGGAGTAGGTGGGATATATTAGGCAGCAAGTGAACATGTTGTCCCTGAAGTTGATGTGTTGAAAGCAGAAAAAATGGGCAAGTGTAAGGATTTGAGGGCCAAATTATAATGTGTAGACGACTGGGGTCAGAGCGACTCCAAAACTGCAGCTCTTGTGGGATCTGCATTGGTCAGGACCGACCACAAGTGGTCCAAGGAAGGAGAACCAGAAAAAACGGTGACAGGGTCATGCGGCCAAGGCTTATTGATGGAGGTGGGGAGGGAAGGCTCATTGATGGAGGTGGGGGAGGGAAGGCTTATTGATGGAGGTGGGGAGGGAAGGCTCATTGATGGAGGTGGGGGAGGGAAGGCTAATTGATGGAGGTGGGGAGGGAAGGCTCATTGATGGAGGTGGGGGAGGGAAGGCTCATTGATGGAGGTGGGGGAGGGAAGGCTCATTGATGGAGGTGGGGAGGGAAGGCTTATTGATGGAGGTGGGGAGGGAAGGCTCATTGATGGAGGTGGGGAGGGAAGGCTAATTCATGGAGGTGGGGAGGGAAGGCTCATTGATGGAGGTGGGGAGGAAAGGCTCATTGATGGAGGTGGGGGAGGGAAGGCTCATTGATGGAGGTGGGGAGGGAAGGCTCATTGATGGAGGTGGGGGAGGGAAGGCTCAGTGATGGAGGTGGGGAAGGGAAGGATCATTGATGGAGGTGGGGAGGGGAAGGCTCATTAATGGAGGTGAGGAGGGGAAGGCTCATTGATGGAGGTGGGGAGGGGAAGGCTCATTGATGGAGGTGAGGAGGGGAAGGCTCATTGATGGAGGTGGGGAGGGGGGGGGGCTCATTGATGGAGGTGGGGAGGGAAGGCTCATTGATGGAGGTGGGGAGGGAAGGCTCATTGATGGAGGTGGGGGGAGGGAAGGCTCATTGATGGAGGTGGGGGGAGGGAAGGCTAATTGATGGAGGTGGGGAGGGAAGGCTCATTGATGGAGGTGGGGAGGGAAGGCTCATTGATGGAGGTGGGGGAGGGAAGGCTCATTGATGGAGGTGAGGAGGGAAGGCTCAGTGATGGAGGTGAGGAGGGAAGGCTCATTGATGGAGGTGAGGAGGGAAGGCTCATTGATGGAGGTGAGGAGGGAAGGCTCAGTGATGGAGGTGAGGAGGGAAGGCTCATTGATGGAGGTGAGGAGGGAAGGCTCATTGATGGAGGTGAGGAGGGAAGGCTCATTGATGGAGGTGAGGAGGGAAGGCTCAGTGATGGAGGTGAGGAGGGAAGGCTCATTGATGGAGGTGAGGAGGGAAGGCTCATTGATGGAGGTGAGGAGGGAAGGCTCATTGATGGAGGTGAGGAGGGAAGGCTCATTGATGGAGGTGGGGAGGGGAAGGCTCATTGATGGAGGTGAGGAGGGGAAGGATCATTGATGGAGGTGGGGAGGGGAAGGATCATTGATGGAGGTGGGGAGGGGAAGGATCATTGATGGAGGTGGGGAGGGGAAGGCTCATTGATGGAGGTGAGGAGGGAAGGTTCATTGATGGAGGTGGGGAGGGGAAGGCTCATTGATGAAGGTGGGGGAGGGAAGGCTCATTGATGGAGGTGGGGAGGGAAGGCTCATTGATGGAGGTGGGGGAGGGAAGGCTCATTTATAGAGGTGGGGGAGGGAAGGCTCAGTGATGGGGAGGGGAGGGAAGGCTCAGTGATGGGGAGGGAAGGCTCATTGATGGAGGTGGGGGAGGGAAGGCTCAGTGATGGAGGTGGGGAGGGGGAAGGGGCTCATTGATGGAGGTGGGGAGGGGAAGGAGGTGGGGAGGGAAGGCTCAGTGATGGAGGTGAGGAGGGAAGGCTCATTGATGGAGGTGGGGAGGGAAGGCTCAGTGATGGAGGTGGGGAGGTAATTTGATGAAGGTGGGGAGGGAAGGGTCAATGATGGAGGTGGGGGGGGCTCAATGATAGAGGTGGGGGAGGGAAGGCTAATTGATGGAGGTGGGGGAGGGAAGGCTTATTTATGGAGGTGGGGAGGGAAGGCTCAGTGATGGAGGTGGGGAGGTAATTTGATGGAGGTGGGGAGGGAAGGCTCATTGATGGAGATGAGGAGGGAAGGCTCATTGATGGAGGTGGGAGGGAAGGCTCATTGGTTGAGGTGGGGGAGGGGAAGGCTCATTGATGGAGGTGGGGAGGGAAGGCTCATTGATGGAGGTGGGGAGGGAAGGCTCATTGATGGAGGTGGGGAGGGAAGGCTCATTGATGGAGGTGGGGAGGGAAGGCTCATTGATGGAGGTGGGGGAGGGAAGGCTCATTGATGGAGGTGGGGGAGGGAAGGCTCATTGATGGAGGTGGGGAGAGAAGGCTCATTGATGGCGGTGGGGAGGGAAGGCTCATTGATGGAGGTGGGGGAGGGAAGGCTCATTGATGGAGGTGGGGAGGGAAGGCTCATTGATGGAGGTGGGGAGAGAAGGCTCATTGATGGCGGTGGGGAGGGAAGGCTCATTGATGGAGATGGGGAGGGAAGGCTCATTGATGGAGGTGGGGGAGGGAAGGCTCATTGATGGAGGTGGGGGAGGGAAGGCTCATTGATGGAGGTGGGGGAGAGAAGGCTCATTGATGGAGGTGGGGGGCGGCTCATTGATGGAGGTGGGGGAGGGACGTTCATTGATGGAGGTGGGGGAGGGGAAGGCTCATTGATGGAGGTGGGGGAGGGGAAGGCTCATTGATGGAGGTGGGGGAGGGAAGGCTCATTGATGGAGGTGGGGGAGGGAAGGCTCATTGATGGAGGTGGGGGAGGGAAGGCTCATTGATGGAGGTGGAGAGGGAAGGCTCATTGATGTAGGTGGGGAGGGAAGGCTCATTGATGGAGGTGGGGGAGGGAAGGCTCATTGATGGAGGTGGGGGAGGGAAGGCTCATTGATGGAGGTGGGGGGGAAGGCTCGTTGATGGAGGTGGGGAGGGGAAGGCTCATTGATGGAGGTGGGGGGGAAGGCTCATTGATGGAGGTGGGGAGGGGAAGGCTCATTGATGGAGGTGGGGGGGAAGGCTCATTGATGGAGGTGGGGAGGAGAAGGCTCATTGATGGAGGTGGGGAGGGGAAGGCTCATTGATGGAGGTGGGGAGGGGATGGCTCATTGATGGAGGTGGGTGGGAGGCTTGCCTGATTAGTCCGATCCCATAGAAGAGCTACTGGAGCGCAAATTGGTGAAAAAGCTCATGCTGGTTGGGATAGAAAGGCGTTCTCCAGATCTCAATCCAATCGAGCATCTGTGGGATGTGCTGAAAAAACAAGTCCGACCCATGGAGGCCCCACCTCCCAACTTACAGGACTTAAAGGATCTGCTACTGACAGTTTGGTGCCAGATACCACAGCATACCTTCAGCAGTCTAGTGGAGTCCTTGTCTGGACAGCTTATGGTGGGGGGCGGGGGGTCATAATGTTATAAAATAAAAAGAAATGATTGCTATGCCGCAAAATTGAGTATAAATTTATATTAGGGAAAAGGGCCATAAAAAGTCTTGTGGGTAAAGTAGCAGTTCAGCCAACGCTCACTTTACTTTGGTTGCAGCTCCTCAACATCCAAGTCTTGAGTTTACTCTAGTGCACAGATTGTAAAAAACAAAGAGGGCGCCACCATCTATAAATGGCTGCACTTAGACGGTGGCGCCCTCTTCCTTTTTGTTTTTAACCGGAGTCATAATGTTATGGCTGATCTGCGTAAACTGAACTAAAGTCTCCCTAAAGAGTAAGCAGCATGTAGCTGAATCCTGTAATGGTCAATATAACCGGTCCATTGTGTAGCAAACGCAAGACTGATCTCTACTACATGCTGCAATTAAATACTAATCTATTAAAGATAAAAAAAAAAAAAACCTGCAGAAGAAGCAATCGTTTCCGATACACTGCCCCTGCCCAGCAGCTTCTATCCAAGGCTTCTCACAGAAGTGGCGCTCGGATTCCTTTTAAGAAAAAGCGAGCGAAAAAAGGGTTAAAAAAGAAAAAATAAATCTTAAAACAAATACAGAAAAGCCCAGCGAGATCCATTCCAGTTCAGTTGCCCGCAGAATCTGATTATGTCTCTTCGTGAGCGTAAAAAAAAAAGTTGTTCCGGCGCGCCGCGGTTTGCCCATTCAGAGTGACGCAGCTGCAGGTCGCTGAGGAGACAACGGGACGCCGCGAGACGTTTACAAAACGTACACAAATGGCAATCAAGAGATTTAAAGTGCAAAAAAAAACAAAAGACGTGAAAAAAGCGTGCGGCGTTAATTACGGTGGAAGGGCGCGCAGGGGTCTCGTTGTTCCGAGCAGCTGTTCCTCGCCCAGCGCCCGTCACAGCATTCGACCCCCCCCTTCCCCAAAGGGGGCTGAGAAAAGGACAGCGGGGTCACCGCGTTAACCTCAAGGTGTAATTAGTTTCGGAGAGGTGGGGGCCATGACGCTGATTAACTGGTGAGATATATTTTTTTTCTCCTTTCCTCGGAATTAACCCGATGACAACACTGCGGGGGGGGGAGCCGCGAGACGTCTGAGAGGGAAAACAGGGTTCAGAGATTTATAGCGCAGAATGTTGGCGCAGACACGACACGAGGGCACGCGAACGGCTGCAGCGCTGCACTATCATTGCTGTTAAAGGAGATCTACATGTTTTTATTTCTTATTATTATTATTTGACTGCAATTAACGCAATATAAAAACTGGCTGGGAGCAGCGGCGGTAGCAATGGGTGGTCCTTCCTCCTGCACTGAACAGAGCTCATGCACTGCAGTAGTGTGGGTTAAGGCTGGCGTGATGACGCAACCCCAGGGGGCGGGTCCATGACAGCCTGGGCATAGAAGAAGGGGGCTGATTGATACTGTTTCAAAAGGAGAAGTAGAAACGGAAGTTTTAAGGTGCATATTGATTCAATTTGAAAACCAATTCCAATTTATACATTTTTATTTAATAAGCATCAGTTTAAAATATTATATAAAAACCAACGTGAACGAATTCATGCGGTCGTTGTACAAAAGTTTTCCAAGATGTTTCGCCATAATCATGGCTTCTTCAGGAGCTTTTGCAAGACTAACACTGGGGTGTTGGCGGAAAAAGCGCCACTATTTTTTAATTTTTTTGTGATGCAGCGGCGGTTTCCAGGCGCTGCCCATTGATTTCAATGGGCAGGGGCGCTTTAGGAGCGGTGTATACACCGCTCCTACAGTATCTTAAAGATGCTGCTTGCACGACTTTTTTCTAGCGTCCTGCCAGCGCACAGCTCCGGTGTGAAAGCACTCAGGCTTTCACACTGGAGTGAGAGGAGAGGCGCTTTACAGGCGTTGTTTTTAGCGCTCCAGTGTGAAAGTAGCCTAAGTGTTGCAAAATCTCCTGAAGAAGCCATGATTATGGCGAAACATGTTGGGAAACTTTTGTACAACGACCGTATAAATTCATTCATGTTGAGGTTTTTATATAATATTTTAAACTGTTGCTCAACAAATAAAAATTGATACATCTGAATTTGTTTTCAATTGAATCAATATGCGCCTTAAAACTCCCGTTTCTACTTCTCCTTTTGAAATGTTTCTATTATGGGGAGGTGGTACATGTAAATAAGGCCTCTCATCCTCAGTTAGATCTATATTTTCGTTGATTGATACTGGCTGTCACTCAACCCAGAAGACCAGTGACATCTAGTGGCAGAAAGGAATGGCTACAGCTGATAGCAAGACCACTCAACCACAACTCTTTGCGATGCCACCGATAGCTGCCAAACTCTGAGCCACACCCAAGTTCATCATTACCGGGATAACTACCCTGTTTCCCCGAAAATAAGACCTAGCGTGACTGTCAGTGAAGGCTGCAATATAAGCCCTACCCCCCAAATAAGCCCTACCCTGAAAATAAGACCTACAAGGACTTTAACTAGGGCTTATTTGGGGGGTAGGGCTTATATTGCAGCCTTCACCGACAGTCACGCTAGGTCTTATTTTCGGGGAAACAGGGTAGTTATTACCAGGGGTAAATAAGTATTACAAATCCCAGGAACCAATGAGAGTTGAGTGGGGTTGTGGGCGTGTATGTGGGCAGTGCTGGGGGGGGTGTTCTTTGCTTCTTAGTAAATGCCCACGTAGCCAGCCACCAATCAACACCTATAAGCGGGTCATGACTGGGTGCTCTGCAGATTGTACCCGCCCACAGAAGGAAACGGGATGTAAGCACATCACAGCTCTCCTCTTTCTCTATACTACAGAGGGGAAGAAACCTGACCGAGTGCTGTCCTCCATAGGAGAGAACGACGGCGCTCGGTCTCAGTGCACGGAAGCTGCCCCGCACTGGATGAATGGGGGATGTGATTGTGGGAGAAAAAGTCTTGCAAAAATGGACTTTGGGCTGTTTGGGGTCTCACTGGTTGCAGGTTTGGTTACCCCCCCCCCCCCCCCCGCTTTCTGGAGGATTATGTAATATAGTGGGCTGAGAGACTCAGATTTACAGCCTAAATATTTATGTGGCCCTAGCCAGTCCCAAGGGGATGGGGTACCCAGTAGGGGGCTGGGGAGTGCATAAAGAAGTCCGGGGGCCTGGAGCAGCCAAGTGCTTGTCCAGGAGAAGTTCCCAACCTGAAAGGCTGAACAGTCCAGCTGCACTCTTGCACTCGTTTAGCTGTCGAAGGGTCCAATAAAAATGATTTTCAAGCATTACGGTAAGTGGGGGATTCCCGCTGGTTATACATTGGCGCCCCTTCATCCATCTCTGATAACGTGTTGGCATATTACGAGGCTCCGGTAATTCTTCTGACATTTATTCCAGCAAAATCCCAACTCTGATTTCCGGGACTCGTTGGGGGGGGGGGGGGGGAGGAGAAGCCAACGCCTCTGCGCTCAACTGAATGTCAAAAGCTTTATTTGCAGTGACAGGTGCACTTTGGGAAACCTTTCTAAGTGCCCAGACAGAGGAGCTCCGTCTTCGCCGTCACGGCTGTCAAGTCTTAAAATGTGATGTGTGTGCGTTCGGCTGTTATCTCCCAGATGGACGGCGATGGGCTTTCTGTGTTAAAAGCCAGAGATAAAATGGCTCTGACGATGCCAGCCTGCAATTTTCCTCACCTGATGGCCCCTCCCCACGGTGTAGCGCTTTGTGTTGGTTGAGTGCTCTTTCCTGGAAATGGCCCCCCCCCCCTCCCCGCCAGACGCAGCAGATCAGCCTCGCAGGCGCTACAATCTACCCAGATGGATCTGCCATCTTAGCCGGGGCCCGCAGGCAGCAAATGTATATTTCACATCGTTTCCATTCTCTGAAGCTGACAGGCAGAGCGAGTGAGCGCGGCGTGTTATGGCTGATTTACCAAAACCGGCGAAGAGGAAAAATGAAGATGGTGCCCAGAGCGACCAGCCGTATCTAGGGCACACTAGAAAAATGGCGGGTGTGTCCGGTACGGGTCGCGGCACTGACTCATCACCGCCTGCTAGCAACACACCAGGAGGACAAGCTGCATTTTCCGATATTCGCCGTTGCGGCTGAAAAAAGGAGGCGCTCGGAATCATTCTGCAGTTTCTTGACGGGTGAAAGCGCCATGATCGGCGGGAGTCTCGCCAATCCGGCATAAGTCCCAGATCGAAGGAGTCTTCCGATTTGGAATTAAATTCACCCCTTTAGAGCTCCACTAGCCTCTGGGTTCCGTCGTGAGCAGCTACCCTGCTGCATCGCATCATGAAAGTTTTAGCGAATGCTGGTCATGCCATGAGGACTGTCTGCCTGCTTCCTGGTTGCCTGTTACTGTGGCAGCATTAGGAAGTTAGGTGCAGTACACTCTGCATTCACCATTTCCAGAATGTCTCTATGAGAGACAAAACTACCTAAACTCTTCCCATCCTGGCCGCTCCATCCATGCAATGGAGGAGCATACCGGGAGGATAACGCTCCTGGGGGTTGAGGGCTTATCCAGCAGGGAGAGGGGCTTTCTAGTACAGGAGGGTCTTTTTATGGGCCAAAGTGACTTCCCAGGACATGAGGGGCTTGCAAACGGTAAAGGAGCTTTCCAGAAGAGAGGGGGGCCATCCAACGTAAGACAGAAATCCTGGGTAAGAGGATCTTTAGGTAGAAGGGGCCCTATACAGGGCTATGGAGGTTCTTTCCAGGAGAGCCAAGGCCTTGCAAGGCTTGAAGGGCTTTCCAAATATTGTGGGTTTTTTTTTTAAGAGTGGAAAGGGCCTTTCCAAGGGTGAAGGGGCATTTCAGCAGGAGAGAGGGGCTTGCTAGTGGCGGAGGGGCTTTTTAGTGGCAGAAGAGGCTTTTAGAGAGGTGAGGGAGCTTTCCAGGAGAGGGGGGAGGGGGTTGCGCATTCAACATAGGACCGCACTCCTGGGCAGGAGAACCTTTAGCGAGGAGGACCTATACAGAGGTAAGAAGGTTCTTTCCAGGAGAGTCATGGCCTTTCCTGGGTTAAAGAAGTTGCCAGGGATGGTGGGCTTTTTGTAGGAGTGGAAAAGTACTTTTCAAAGGTGAAAGGTCTTTTTCATTGGTTGAAGGGCATTTTGGGAGGGGAAAGGGGCTTTCTAGTGGCAGAGGGTCTTTTTTAGGGTTTAAAAGGGGCCTTCCAATGGCGGGGAAGCTTTTGCAGAGATGAAGGAGCTTTCCAAAGAGCTGGAGCCATCCAATAAAGGGACAGCGATCCTGAGCTGGAGACCTTTAGGGAGGAGTGCCTGTACAGGGGTAAAGGGGTTCTTTCCAGGGGATTCAGGGTCTTCTAAGAGTCGAGGGGCTTGCCAGGGATGTTAGGCTTTTGTAGGAGTGGAAATGAGCTTTTCGATGACAGAGGGACTTTTTATTGGTGGAGGAGCATTTTGGCGTAGAGATGGACTTTCTAGTGGTGAAGGGTCTTCTTTTCTAGAGATGGAAAGGTGGGGCCATCCACGGTAGAGTAGCACTCCTGGGGCTGGAAGACCTTCAGGGAGAAGTGGGGAATCAGGGCCCATTTTAGAACTGGGGGGCTTACTAGGTAAGTTGGGATTTTGTAGGAGTGGAAATGGCTTTCCCAATGGCAGAGGGGCCTTTGAATTGACGGAGGAATATTTCAGCAGTGGAGACGGACTTTCTAGTGGTGGAGGGTCTGCTTTTCTCAAGATGGAGAGGTGGGGGCTATCCACGGTTAGGTAGCACTCCTGGGCTGGAGGACCTTTAGGAAATAGGACCTCTACAGGTGTAAAGAGGTTCTTTCCAGGGAAGTCAGGGTCCGCCATGGGTTGAGGGTTTTTGTACAAGTGGAAAGGGGCTTTTCAAGGGTGGAGGAGCTTTTATCGTGAAGGGTGGGGGTTCCACAAGATGGTGGGACTTCAAAAATACAATAAATGTTTAACAACGGGGTGCGAAAACGACTTCATTGCAGCAAACTGTTAAATCGCAAACTCCAGGAACCTGAAGCTGTTGAAAGGCCACTCCTGCATGTTTCTACACTGTTATCAGAGTGAATCTTTAGTCTGTTGGAGACCAATTCCCAGAGGATTAGGACCTGAGAAAAGGCCCCTCGCCGACATGTGAATTCACACGGAGGCGGTCGTGTCGGATTATCCCCAATCCTTGTGAAGGAGTATAAGTGCAGCGTGCGGCAGAGGGGATATAAGATTAATTAACTCTGATTGCATCATAAGGCACGGATCTAATTTTCCAATTCCGGCGGGGGGCTCGGTGTGAAGAGGGTGCGTAGGGGGAGTGCGGGGAATGTGGTTATCCTCTCCTTGTTCCCGAACGCTCCTGATATCCCAGAAAAAGCATGCGGATTACAGAGGGACGCTGCCAGATAATCATAGAGAGAGCAGGGTGACCCAACCCCTCTGTCATAATCCTCTCTTATCTAATCTGTTGTCCACCATAAATGGTGGTTATGCTCCGTCTATAGGAGTCACCTTGGCAGAGGATATAATAAAGTGATTTTGATGACCAATTATTGGAAGCAATAAGACAGAATTTAGCATCTAAGTGGAATCCCATGCATTTTTTTTATCCAATTATTGTCCCCTGCCCCCCCCCCCCCCCCCAATTCAGCTACTTGTCCCAAGCTCCAGCACTGTCCCTGTCTTCCTCTTCGGTCCAGCGCCGGCGGTCTTCCTCCTGGAAGCTCAACGCTAGGTCATTCTGCCCATTTGCGGTGAGCCCCCCCCCCTGTTATTTACACTCCCCTTTAGGGGGCGCATCATCACACAGGCTGTGCATAGTGTATTTTGGCACTGAGCGCCACCTACAGGTAATTTATATGAGCACCACTCGGTCTTGGAAAAAGTGCCCTCTCCTGCCAGCGATCGAAGAAGGAGATGAAGCCGTTGTCAGGTCACCGGACCGGCAAATAAAAAATATGTATAGTTTAAGAAAAAAAAAAAAAAACATGCATGGCGGCGGAAAAGAGGAGTCTTAAGGTTCTGCTATAAATGCCCCAATTGGAATTAGAGATCCCACCTTACAACTTACAGGACCTTAAAGGATCCGCGCTCTCTTCACCCTACCAACCTTGCTACAAGGATAAAGAGGACACAGAAGGGTCACTTACCACTGAAGACAGGTCCACATTGACCATCCTCCGGTCTTTCAAGTCTACCGGCTGTAGACCGGCCACATTCAGCTTCACCGAGGAGCTTCTGTACACGAAACTCAGCAGCCAATCCCCTCTGTAAGACAGGATGAGACTCATCAGTAGAGCGCCACCAACAGGGGAGAGGTCATAGAGAAACACAGCGCCAGATTGCCAGCACTACTGTCCTCCCCATAGGTGAGACATTTTTCAGCCATTCTTGTCATACATGCAGGCAGTACCGCGGCAAGGATCCAGAATTGAGCCCCCCCTCCCCCATTGTTAATACATTCAGTAGAATGGTTGTACCACCCTGCATCCATGCTTTGCCCCCTTGCTTCTCTACTCCCGGGGCAGCTGCCCCTCCTGCCCACCCCTTCTCCCGGCCCTGTATGCAGGACTCTATTTATTAAAGTGTCTCAGTAGGGGGCTGTCTTTGCTGCTCATGACAAACCAGGTCACATGCTCCAGTATTTTATTGTCAATATTTTCCAGTATGGGGTTGTCGGATTGGTTGCTGTAAAGTAAAACTGGGAGTTCCAAGGCAAAGGAAACCTGTCCAGAGAGAATTTCTTGTGTACATCCTGTTTTTCTTCCTTTCACGCTCATCCCCTGGCGTTATTACCTTCTGAGCTACTGACCTGGAAAAAGTATGCAGATCAGGAGCTTGGACTTCACTGATTGCATGCTTGGCGACACACATGGGTGTTACAACTGGAGGGGCAATATGTGAGGATATTGGGAGAGGCAAAGATTGGAGTGCCGGGACAGGAGTAGGCGATATCCCCCACTGTGCAAACTGGTACCAGTACAGGAATAGAGGATATCCCCCACTGTGCAAACTGGTACCAGTACAGGAGTAGGCGACATCCCCCGCTGTGCAAACTGGTACCAGTACAGGAATAGAGGATATCCCCCACTGTGCAAACTGGTACCAGTACAGGAATAGAGGATATCTCCCACTGTGCAAACTGGTACCAGTACAGGAGTAGGCGACATCCCCCGCTGTGCCAACTGGTACCAGTACAGGAGTAGGCGACATCCCCCGCTGTGCAAACTGGTACCAGTACAGGTATAGGCGATATCCCCCACTGTGCAAACTGGTACCAGTACAGGAGTAGGCGACATCCCCCACTGTGCAAACTGGTACCAGTACAGGTATAGGCGATATCCCCCACTGTGCAAACTGGTACCAGTACAGGAGTAGGCGACATCCCCCGCTGTGTAAACTGGTACCAGTACAGGAATAGAGGATATCCCCCACTGTGCAAACTGGTACCAGTACAGGAGTAGGCGACATCCCCCGCTGTGCAAACTGGTACCAGTACAGGAATAGAGGATATCCCCCGCTGTGCAAACTGGTACCAGTACAGGAATAGAGGATATCCCCCACTGTGCAAACTGGTACCAGTACAGGAATAGAGGATATCCCCCGCTGTGCAAACTGGTACCAGTACAGGAGTAGGCGATATCCCCCGCTGTGCAAACTGGTACCAGTACAGGAATAGAGGATATTCCTCGCTGTGCAAACTGGTACCAGTACAGGAATAGAGGATATCCCCCGCTGTGCAAACTGGTACCAGTACAGGAATAGGTGATATCCCCCACTGTGCAAACTAGTACCAGTACAGGAGAAGGTGATATCCCCCACTGTGCAAACTGGTACCAGTACAGTAATAGGCGACATACCCCTCTGTGCAGACTGGTACCAGTACAGGAGTAGGCAATTACCCCCCCCCCCCTTGTGCAAACTGGTACCAGTACAGAAACAGGCGAAATCCCCCACTGCACAGACTGGTACCAGTACACGAATAGAGGATCCCCCCCATCTTGTGCAAACTGGTACCAGCAAAGGAATAGGTTAGATCCCCCACTGTGCAAACTGGTACCAGTACAAGAATAGAGGATGTCCCCCATCACACAGACTGGTACCAGTACAGGGATAGATGATATCCCCCATCGCACAGACTGGTACCAGTACAGGGATAGATGATCTCCCCCATCGCACAGACTGGTACCAGTACAGAGATAGATGATACCCTCCATCGCACAGACTGGTACCAGTACAGGGATAGATGATATCCCCCATCGCACAGACTGGTACCAGTACAGGGAT
Source organism: Lithobates septentrionalis (assembly GCA_037952835.1). Classification (NCBI taxonomy): domain Eukaryota; kingdom Metazoa; phylum Chordata; class Amphibia; order Anura; family Ranidae; genus Lithobates; species Lithobates septentrionalis. Next base: position 78,960 of record JBBDGP010002592.1, on the reverse strand, counting down.
AGATTATCTCCCCCATCGCACATACTGGTACCAGTACAGGGATAGATGATACCCCCCATCGCACAGACTGGTACCAGTACAGGGATAGATGATACCCCCCATCGCACAGACTGGTACCAGTACAGAGATAGATGATACCCCCCCATCGCACAGACTGGTACCAGTACATGGATAGATTATATCCCCCATCACACAGACTGGTACCAGTACAGGGATAGATGATACCCCCCATCACACAGACTGATACCAGTACAGGGATAGATGATCTCCCCCATCGCACAGACTGGTACCAGTACAGTTATAGATGCTATCCCCATCACGCAGACTGGTACCAGTACAATTATAGATGATATCCCCATCACACAGACTGGTACCAGTACAGGGATAGATGATCTCCCCCATCGCACAGACTGGTACCAGTACAGGGATAGATGATCTCCCCCATCGCACAGACTGGTACCAGTACAGGGATAGATGATCTCCCCCATCGCACAGACTGGTACCAGTACAGGGATAGATGATCTCCCCCATCGCACAGACTGGTACCAGTACAGGGATAGATGATCTCCCCCATCGCACAGACTGGTACCAGTACAGGGATAGATGATATCACACATCGCACAGACTGGTACCAGTACAGGGATAGATTATCTCCCCCATCGCACAGACTGGTACCAGTACAGGGATAGATGATCTCCCCCATCACACAGACTGGTACCAGTACAGTTATAGATGATATCCCCATCACACAGACTGGTACCAGTACAGGGATAGATGATCTCCCCCATCGCACAGACTGGTACCAGTACAGGGATAGATGATCTCCCCCATCGCACAGACTGGTACCAGTACAGGGATAGATGATATCACACATCGCACAGACTGGTACCAGTACAGGGATAGATGATCTCCCCCATCGCACAGACTGGTACCAGTACAGGGATAGATGATCTCCCCCATCGCACAGACTGGTACCAGTACAGGGATAGATGATACCCCCCCATCGCACAGACTGGTACCAGTACAGGGATAGATGATCTCCCCCATCGCACAGACTGGTACCAGTACAGGGATAGATGATCTCCCCCATCACACAGACTGGTACCAGTACAGGGATAGATGATCTCCCCCATCACACAGACTGGTACCAGTACAGGGATAGATGATCTCCCCCATCACACAGACTGGTACCAGTACAGAGATAGATGATACCCTCCATCGCACAGACTGGTACCAGTACAGGGATAGATGATCTCCCCCATCGCACAGACTGGTACCAGTACAGAGATAGATGATACCCCCATCGCACAGACTGGTACCAGTACAGGGATAGATGATCTCCCCCATCACACAGACTGGTACCAGTACAGAGATAGATGATACCCCCATCGCACAGACTGGTACCAGTACAGGGATAGATGATCTCCCCCATCACACAGACTGGTACCAGTACAGAGATAGATGATACCCCCCATCGCACAGACTGGTACCAGTACAGGGATAGATGATACCCCCCCATCGCACAGACTGGTACCAGTACAGGGATAGATGATACCCCCCATCGCACAGACTGGTACCAGTACAGGGATAGATGATCTCCCCCATCGCACAGACTGGTACCAGTACAGAGATAGATGATACCCCCATCGCACAGACTGGTACCAGTACAGGGATAGATGATACCCCCCATCACACAGACTGGTACCAGTACAGAGATAGATGATCTCCCCCATCGCACAGACTGGTACCAGTACAGGGATAGATGATCTCCCCCATCGCACAGACTGGTACCAGTACAGGGATAGATGATCTCCCCCATCGCACAGACTGGTACCAGTACAGGGATAGATGATACCCCCATTGCACAGACTGGTACCAGTACAGGGATAGATGATCTCCCCCATCGCACAGACTGGTACCAGTACAGGGATAGATGATCTCCCCCATCACACAGACTGGTACCAGTACAGAGATAGATGATACCCCCATCGCACAGACTGGTACCAGTACAGGGATAGATGATACCCCCCCATCGCACAGACTGGTACCAGTACAGGGATAGATGATACCCCCCATCGCACAGACTGGTACCAGTACAGGGATAGATGATCTCCCCCATCGCACAGACTGGTACCAGTACAGAGATAGATGATACCCCCATCGCACAGACTGGTACCAGTACAGGGATAGATGATACCCCCCATCACACAGACTGGTACCAGTACAGAGATAGATGATCTCCCCCATCGCACAGACTGGTACCAGTACAGGGATAGATGATCTCCCCCATCGCACAGACTGGTACCAGTACAGGGATAGATGATCTCCCCCATCGCACAGACTGGTACCAGTACAGGGATAGATGATACCCCCATCGCACAGACTGGTACCAGTACAGGGATAGATGATACCCCCATCGCACAGACTGGTACCAGTACAGGGATAGATGATCTCCCCCATCGCACAGACTGGTACCAGTACAGAGATAGATGATACCCCCATCGCACAGACTGGTACCAGTACAGGGATAGATGATACCCCCCATCACACAGACTGGTACCAGTACAGAGATAGATGATCTCCCCCATCGCACAGACTGGTACCAGTACAGGGATAGATGATCTCCCCCATCGCACAGACTGGTACCAGTACAGGGATAGATGATCTCCCCCATCGCACAGACTGGTACCAGTACAGGGATAGATGATACCCCCATCGCACAGACTGGTACCAGTACAGGGATAGATGATCTCCCCCATCACACAGACTGGTACCAGTACAGGGATAGATGATCTCCCCCATCGCACAGACTGGTACCAGTACAGGGATAGATGATACCCCCATCACACAGACTGGTACCAGTACAGGGATAGATGATACCCCCCCATCGCACAGACTGGTACCAGTACAGGGATAGATGATACCCCCCATCGCACAGACTGGTACCAGTACAGGGATAGATGATCTCCCCCATCGCACAGACTGGTACCAGTACAGGGATAGATGATACCCCCATCGCACAGACTGGTACCAGTACAGGGATAGATGATACCCCCCATCGCACAGACTGGTACCAGTACAGGGATAGATGATCTCCCCCATCGCACAGACTGGTACCAGTACAGAGATAGATGATACCCCCATCGCACAGACTGGTACCAGTACAGGGATAGATGATACCCCCCATCACACAGACTGGTACCAGTACAGAGATAGATGATCTCCCCCATCGCACAGACTGGTACCAGTACAGGGATAGATGATCTCCCCCATCGCACAGACTGGTACCAGTACAGGGATAGATGATCTCCCCCATCGCACAGACTGGTACCAGTACAGGGATAGATGATACCCCCATCGCACAGACTGGTACCAGTACAGGGATAGATGATCTCCCCCATCACACAGACTGGTACCAGTACAGGGATAGATGATCTCCCCCATCGCACAGACTGGTACCAGTACAGGGATAGATGATACCCCCATCACACAGACTGGTACCAGTACAGGGATAGATGATACCCCCCATCGCACAGACTGGTACCAGCAGGGCCGGTACTAGGGGTGGGCGGGAGGGGCAGCTGCCCTGGGCGGAGTTATTTCCTGTGGGAAGAGAGCGCAGTTTGCTGGGTACAACCCTTCCAGCATAGAATATGCTGTGGAATGTAACACAGGCAGAGAGCAGCTTTGTCCTTGCATGTAGGCTACATCGTAGCACTACACCCGCCCCCTGCCTGCACAGTACACTGTACTACTGTCTGAGCGACAGGAGAGTGGAGCAGGCGGGCACATCAGGAGTTGTCCATGCTTTCTTCTTGATTAACTTTTCTGCTCCTCTCCTTGCCTGGACAGCGGCTTCTCTCCTCCCTCTCCAGTCATCTCTATCTCTCCTGCCTTATCTCTCACAGTGTCCGATGTCTGTGGGACAACATGACCACCTCTGCCTTCTCCCCAGCCTCCAGTTCTTATCTCTCCCTGCTCCGGACATCTCAGAGCCCATTACTCCTCTGTATAGTGACCCCTCCTCCTGTGCCCTTTCCCTCGGATCACCCCTCGCTAGCCGCACGGCCAAACTAAGTGGTGTTCTCTCTGTCTCTCAGCTAACAGGTAACATTTTCAGGCTTCATATCTCTCTTCATTGCTGTGGAAGACAACTGTTCTTTCACATTCTATTTTTAGTACATGCACATTCATTCATAAGGGGTGCAAACAATGCGTCTCCCATGCAGAGCTGTATCCCCATGCCAGCAACCCATTCATTTCTGCTGGGACATGAGGCTGCATGGACACAGCCGCTGTATCCTAATATGACATACAGGTGCGGGTTCAAATAGAAGTAAATAGGAAGCTGGCACAGGGATGCACACACTGTACTGATAAGAGAGCCCTGCACAGGACACACATGTCTGCATTGCATGTGAATGGACCCTAAAGAACTCCTGTACATGGATGCTTGGTGAGCTCCTGGCTCCCCAGGCATAAGAAAACAACAGGGATTTTACATAGCAGTTAATAAAGCTGGCCATAGATGGATGGATCTGCTCAGTTTTTTTTTTTTATCAGACATGGACTGATAAATAAAAGAAAAAAAAAACTGATCCATACACTATATAAGCTGATTGTACAATAACCTTTGGATCTACCACCAACTATGTAGTACAAAGGCCTGCCTGATTGTATACTACTTAAATTAATTGTTTAGGTTTGTCCATATATTACAAAGTTTTGGTAAATCTAAAGGAGATTGTACAATCTCTGCACAATCAGATTGTATAGTGTATGCTTACCTACAGGATAGTGTTCTTGTTCATGAGTACTACCAATGACAAATGTTTTCCCTGTTAGCTTTATAACACCTATATATCGTTATCACCCTGACACATTGTATAAAGCTGGGTACACACTAGGGTTGCGCCAATACCTGTTTTGTACTGACAATTACGAGTACCCAGTGGTGGAACTATAGAGGTCGCTGCGGTCGCACTTGCGACTTGGCCCTGCCGTTCTACTGCTGTGAGGGGGGGGCTCCAAGACCCGGCATCTCCCCTGCAACCCTGGCTGTCCGTTTAACATGCAGGGGGGTGGGAGACAGCAATCGGCAGCTCTATGGTGCCAGCGAGCCGCGGGATCTCCCTGGGGCTTGTAGTTGTCTCTCTCTGAATGTATACAGTGGAGAGGGGCCTCTGACCCGGGCATGTATCTGCTTCACTCTTCAGTGAGTCGCTCTTGATGATACATGCCTGGGTCAGAGGCCCCTCCCCTCTCCAGTGGATACAGTCAGAGAGAGAACTACAAGCCCCGCCACTCACACCTCCCCCCAGGTGGAGGGGGGTACAGAGATGTGCTGGGGGTCCAAGGTGCACAGCGGAGAGCAGCCAGGTACAGGGGAACCTCTGGAAGGGGGCCCTCTGGGGCCCCTGATGTAAGGGGGGGCCCTCTAGGGACCCTGATGTAAGGGGACTCTCTGGGGACCCTGATGTAAGGGGGGCTATCTAGGGACCCTGATGTAAGGAAGGGGCCCTCTGGGGACCCTGATGTAAGGGGGCTGTCTCTGGGGACCCTGTTGTAAGGGGGCTGTCTCTGGGGACCCTGATGTAAGGGGGCTGTCTCTGGGGACCCTGATGTAAGGGGGGCTCTCTGGGGACCCTGATGTAAGGGGGGGGAACTCTGGGGACCCTGAAGTAAGGGGGGCCCTCTGGGGACCCTAGTGTAAGGAGGGCTCTCTGGGGACCCTAAAGGGGGGCCTCTGGGGACCCTGGAGTAAGGGGGCCCTCTGGGGACCCTGATGTAATGGGGGCCTCTGGGGACCCTGGAGTAAGGGGGCCCTCTGGGGACCCTGGAGTAAGTGGGGCCCTCTGGGGACCAAGATGTAAGGGGGGCTCTCTGGGGACCCTGATGTAAAGAAGGGTCTCTCTGGGGACCCTGATGTAAGAGGGGGGCTCTCTGGGGACCCAGATGTAAGAGGGGGGCTCTCTGGGGACCCTGATGCAAAGGCAGGCTCTTTGGGGACCCTGGTGTAAGGGGGAAGCTCTCTGGGGACCCTGATGTAAGGAAGGAGCTCTCTGGGGACCCTGATGTAAGGGGGAGCTCTCTGGGGACCCTGATGTAAGGGCGATCTCTCTGGGGACCCTGATGTATGAGGGGAGCTCTCTGCGGACCCTGATGTAAGGGGGTGACTCTCTGGGGATCCTAACGTAAGTAGGGAGGCTCTCTGAGGATCCTGATGTTAGGGAAGGCTCTCTGGGGACCCTAATGTAAGGGGGGATCCACACTATGTATATATATTCACACACACACGCATGTATATTATATACATGTGTATGCCCAAGCGTATGACTTTCTTTACTTCGTTGCTATGGGCTCTAGCCCGAGATCTTTTGTAGACCTAGCAACGCCCCTGGTGGGGGCCCTTCATTGTTTCTTGCACTGGGGCCCTAAAGATTCTAGTTATGCCTCTGCGAGTACCGATACTTGTGCTCAAGTACTCACTGATACCAGTTATTGAAACCCTTGTGGTAAGATATGAGCCCATACAAAATGAATGGGCCCATATCACACTGCAAAGAATCTTGTGGAATGCGGTGCGATTCCTGCGCATTTTGGCATCCTCGCCCTGGGCACTGAAATACCTTGTCCCGCCACTGGGTACCAGTACAGGAATAGATGATCTCCCCCATCGCACAGACTGGACTGTAGGAATCTCTGCGGCGGTGGGAAGGTTGTCATGTGACAAAAACGCTGGTCCCCCTCCCCCGCCATCCCTGGCTCCCAATTCTATTCCCGGCCATCTGTAATCAGTGTCATTGTTTACTGCATTATTCATCCTCCATCTCTCCCGCACACAGAGATGGAACATATTTATATCCTCGCTTTTATATACGCTACTTGTCACATTACCCACAATGCACCGGGGCGCAGGCAATCTGTGCTGAAAACTCTTTCATTGATTCCTCCTGTATTGAATTGTACTGTAATTGTACTGTCTGCCCTCACCGTGTAAAGCGCTGTGCAAACTGTTGGCGCCATATAAATCTGGTATAGTAATAATAATTTCCTTAACCCTGAACGACGCTTGAATGCCCCCATCACCCAATCACCTCTCCTTCTCTCACCTGGAAATTTGCAACCTGATTGACTATGGGCAACACAGACAGTTTTGCGTGTGACTTTCTCAAGCGTTCGCACAGCCTTCACAAATAATCCCTGTAATTTTGCCTACGCCTGTTCATTTCTTATGATCGTCAGCTCCATCTGGTGGCCCTATTGTGGTATTTTCCTGATTGGGGTATTTTCAGGGGAAGTACTGCATTATGGCCACTAGATGGAGCTGACGATCCCTAGGAAAATAAACATTTTTAGGCAAAAGAATTTGGGGGATTATTTGTGACGACTGAAACATTTGCCCATCTACCGTTTTCAGAATTAGCCCCCCCCCCCCCCCCCCCCCCGAGTGTTCTGGCAGGTTGGGGGGGGGGAGATTTACACACCTGCAGTAACCATTAATGATCCGTCCGGCTACAACGCGTGTCAGGGGTTTCCATCTCTTGGCATCTCCTTCCACCGGGGCTCCCAGCAGCACCACGTCCTCTATAATCCCCTCCGAGCCTGAAATCAGACATGGAGATAGAGCAGAGATGTCATGATTTTTATAATTCTCGATATGAGAGAGGATGCATAGAGGGCAGGGCCGGGACAAGGGGGGGCAGGAGGGGCAGCTGCCCTGGGTGCAATGGCTTATTGCAGGGATGTGGGCACCCTAACCCTAATACGGGGGGGGGGGGGGGAGCTGGTGCAGTTTTGGTATCTTTGCCGTGGGCGCTGGATGGTCTTGTCCCGGCACTGATAGTGGGGGGGGGGGGGGGGTCTCTTGTTAGATGTGCAGAACGGAAAAATTGGTTTCGGTTTCGATACGTTGTGTTACTAATTTTGTTTCATTATGGAATTCGTTTTTTTTCCTTTTCGTAAACATTAGCTTCATTTAATAATTTAACAAATTCCAACTTTTCAGAACAATTCGAATTCGGATCGGTTGAAAAAGCGATCGACCGATTTCTAATTCTGTGTGAAGAAATAGCTGGTTGTTAAGCAGCGGGTCGGGAAGCCACCCGCCCGCGTCCTTAGCAACCAACGAGTCATCATCTGTCAGCGGGCTTCCCCAAAAATGCACCCCAAAGCACCTTGTCCCAACTTTTCAAAACAATTAGAATTCGGATCAGTCGAAAAAACGATCGACCAATTTCTAATTCTGTGTGAAGAAATAGCTGGTTGTTAAGCAGCGGGTCGGGAAGCCGCCCGCCCGCGTCCTTAGCAACCAACGCGTCATCATCTGTCAGCGGGCTTCCCCACTGACAGATGAATATAGAGAAATTGCCCGGCAATAGAAAAATTCACCCCAAAGCACCTTGTCTCCCATATTGATGGAGACAGGGGTCTCTTCCCGACAAATCCTGGGCTGTAGTTGTCGGGGTCTGCGGGCCGGGGGCTTATCGGAATCTGTAAGGGGGCCCCCAGATCCCGCCCCCTCCCCCCATGTGAATCGGTATCGGGTACATTGTCGTACCCCTACCCATTCACCAAAAAAAGTGTGAAAAAGTAAGGATTTTCGACAAATCCTTTATTGAAAAAAATAGTGTCCCTCGATGTAAATCCATCGTTGATCACGACGCCCGCCGAAAAATAGAAAAAATAAAAACTGCTCCACCTCCTGGGAGGCCTCCTGCCTGCTCTGCGCTTTGACAGTTCTTATATAGGCAGGGGGTGGGGCCACCCAGATACCTCACCCGGTGGCACCACCCCCTTTCTGACGTCATGTCACAAAAACTGTTTCCTGTGGTTCTTACCCTTTTTTTTTTGGTGAATGATTAGGGGTACGATGTACCTGATACCCATTCACATGGGGGGGGGGGGGAGCTGGGATCTGGGAGCCCCCTTGTTAAAGGGGACTTTCAGATTCCGATAAGGCCCCCCCCCCGCCCGCAGACCCCCTCAACCACAGCACAGGGTTGTCAGGAAGAGACCCTTGTCCCCAAAAGGTGCCCAGAGCCACCCCTGCTCCTAAGCACTCACCCCCCCCCCCCATGTTGAGGTCATGTGGCCTGGTACAGTTCGGAGAGGGGGCACTCGCTTGTCCCCCCCCCTTACCTGCTGGACTGCATGCTCGGATAAGGGTCTGGTATGGATTTGGGGGGGGGGGGCCCACGCTGTTTTTTGTTTTGCCGTGGAGTTCTCCTGAAAATCCATACCAGACCAGAAAAGCCTGGTATGTACTGGGGGTGGGTGGGGGGGACCCTATGCAGTTTTTTTTAAACATTTTTCTATTGCCGGCATTGTTTTCTTTACATTTATCTGTCTGTGGGGAAGCCCGCTGACAGGTGATGACTCATCGGTTGCTAAGGACGCGGGCGGCCGCCTTCCCGGCCCGCTGCTTAACAACCAGCTGTTTCTTCGCACAGAATTCGAATCGGTCGACCGTTTTTTTGACCGCTCCGAATTCTAATCTTTCTGAAAAGTTGGAATTCGTTAAAATTTGTTTTGTTTATTCCTTTTCAAACGGATTTCAACTCGTTACTATTTCATAAGGCGATTCGGATACATCCGAATAACCAAAAATGTGTCCGCATTTGTATTCACCATGGTATATGTTTATAGGACAAAGGGCTAATGAGCCTGGAAGAGCTCCATGGATGCTGGATAATGGTGGGGGCGGGGGGGATGGGCTGGTGAGGGTCGTGTTAAATGTACTAGCAGATTTAGATGCACTAACAAACTGAAGCCAAGCTCCGGCTCACATTTTTTTAATCAGTTACAGCTTATTTTTTACATTTTGGGATAGAAGTTTTACATAAAAGCTGATCATTGTAAGCACCCCTGTCAGTGGTAAATGATTTGCCTCATCCCTTTTAACTGCTACATCAGCAGGACAACTTTTTTTTTTGGTTGAACAACAACAGACTTACTGGCTGGATCACCAGGTGAAAAAAAAAAGAAGCTTTTTAAAGAAAACAAATGCAGCCATCACATGTAAGAATTTGTAAGCTGCAATTTTTTTGGGGTTTCTGAAGCTGAGGGGAACGTTGTGACCTGAACACGGGTGGCGCGTTTCCTGCAGAACAGAATTAGCCCGCCGCTGACTCATTTCTTTTGTGTTGTAGAAGGAAGTGGTCTCGGGGTTTTCCGTGGTGAGAAGCGACTGCCTTATCTACCAGACTTCTGATGACCCGTGGAGGGGCTTACCGGATTCCTGCGCCAGTTCCTGCAGGCAAAAGTAAATGACTCGAGCGCCGAGACTGAAGCCGATCAGAGTCACCGGTCTGTGTCCCTGGAAAAGGAGAAGAAGTGTCCAAACACCGACCAACCAACCAAACAATAGGATCAACTTAGAACCACATTGGCACAATGTGGAGGATACCAGCCAATGCACAATGGGATTACGTAGTATAATAATAAGAAATACGTAAAAGTGAAAAAAGACCTTCTGATCTATCACTGCAAAATCATTGGCACTAAATGGGCGCCATAAAGATCCACCAATCCACCTCAAGGGAAGGATCTTCAGGAACCACTCTTATTTCATGGAGATAGAAACAACGGGGCACAGCTATAAAGCAGAGGACCTGGCATTCAGCAAACATTCTCTACGGGGGGAATATTCCCAGTGTATGTGTTTAAAATGGCAGTTATTGATTCTCTACCATAGAAAGGGACGGGAGACTGATGGTGACTTGCTGGATGGTGGCCCATAGGTCTTCAGTCATAGGAAAGCTCTGGTAGTGGTTGGGGCGACTTATAGGTTCTATGGCAGTGATGGCCAACCTTGGCACCCCAGATGTTTTGGAACTACATTTCCCATGATGGCGAACCTTGGCACCTCAGATGTTTTGGAACTACATTTCCCATGATGGCCAACCTTGGCACCCCAGATGTTTTGGAACTACATTTCCCATGATGGCGAACCTTGGCACCCCAGATGTTTTGGAACTACATTTCCCATGATGGCGAACCTTGGCACCCCAGATGTTTTGGAACTACATTTCCCATGATGGCGAACCTTGGCACCCCAGATGTTTTGGAACTACATTTCCCATGATGGCGAACCTTGGCACCCCAGATGTTTTGGAACTACATTTCCCATGATGGCGAACCTTGGCACCCCAGATGTTTTGGAACTACATTTCCCATGATGGCGAACCTTGGTACCCCAGATGTTTTGGAACTACATTTCCCATGATGGCGAACCTTGGCACCCCAGATGTTTTGGAACTACATTTCCCATGATGGCGAACCTTGGCACCCTATATGTTTTGGAACTACATTTCCCATGATGGCGAACCTTGGCACCTCAGATATTTTGGAACTACATTTCCCATGATGGCGAACCTTGGCACCCCAGATGTTTTGGAACTACATTTCCCATGATGGCGAACCTTGGTACCCCAGATGTTTTGGAACTACATTTCCCATGATGGCGAACCTTGGCACCCCAGATGTTTTGGAACTACATTTCCCATGATGGCGAACCTTGGCACCCTAAATGTTTTGGAACTACATTTCCCATGATGGCGAACCTTGGTACCCCAGATGTTTTGGAACTACATTTCCCATGATGGCGAACCTTGGCACCCCAGATGTTTTGGAACTACATTTCCCATGATGGCGAACCTTGGCACCCTATATGTTTTGGAACTACATTTCCCATGATGGCGAACCTTGGCACCTCAGATATTTTGGAACTACATTTCCCATGATGGCGAACCTTGGCACCCCAGATGTTTTGGAACTACATTTCCCATGATGGCGAACCTTGGTACCCCAGATGTTTTGGAACTACATTTCCCATGATGGCGAACCTTGGTACCCCAGATGTTTTGGAACTACATTTCCCATGATGGCGAACCTTGGCACCCCAGATGTTTTGGAACTACATTTCCCATGATGGCGAACCTTGGCACCCTAAATGTTTTGGAACTACATTTCCCATGATGGCCAACCTTGGCACCCCAGATGTTTTGGAACTACATTTCCCATGATGGCGAACCTTGGCACCCCAGATGTTTTGGAACTACATTTCCCATGATGGCGAACCTTGGCACCCCAGATGTTTTGGAACTACATTTCATGGGAAATGTAGTTCCAAAACATCTGAGGTGCCAAGGTTCGCCATAACTGTTCTATGGTGTGTCGAGTTGGCTCCTCATATATAATGCAGAAGGCCCTGTATGGTTAAGGCTTTGGGCTTAATTAATGAAGAACTGTGACAACCCATAAGATGTCACTTTACTGTAGTCAGTAATAGACGGTTTCTGATTGGCTGCTACAGGTTGACGCATTTTATGTCTTTTGCTTCCAATAATCTATACGGAAGAAGCTGGTTGATGAGTTTTGTCTTATCCCTTAATGGCAGATTGAAGGTCATCCTACCCAAGCCTGTGGTGTGTGGGGTTTTTGGTTCAGTTCCAGGAAGGGGGTGCCGTGAGTTCTTTTTTTTTTTATGTCTATGGAACCCGCATTTTAAGTCATTCATAGAGCAATGACATCAGTAAATAGAGAATAAAATGTGCAATCTTTAACAAACACTTTGAAGCCGTGATGGAAGTGTTACCTTTAATGATAAATTATCTGAAGTCTTCTTCTGGCCGAGCACCTCCACTTGTTACTGTGGTGCGGTAGGTAGAACATAGAGCCATGCAGGTTCGGCTCCCTTCCCCCTCCCAAGGTCTTTAATTTTTGGGCTTGAATTTAGTAGTGTGAACAGCGGTAACCTATAGCAACCAACAGCTTTAGAATGCTTTTTTTTTTTCCAATGCCATGGTGGGCTTATACACTACCATGCGTTTGACCTTTTTGTCTTCAAATCACAGTTCAAGAAGCAACCAGCTTATCAGACTTTGTGGCACGAGGTGTAGGCATACCATTATTCTAGAACAGTGATGGCGAACCTTGGCACCCCAGATGTTATGGAACTACTTTTCCCATGATGCTCCACTACACTGCAGAGTGCATGAGCATCATGGGAAATGTAGTTCCAAAACGATCTGGGGTGCCAAGGTTCGTCATCACTGTTCTAGAACATTGCGTTCTTGGTTTGATTCCAGCTGGGGGTTTCTATGCATTTTTTTCTTAAGACTTCATGTACTACAAACCCTTTCCAAGCTACACAGGATCTTGTGGCGGGAGAGTCCATCAACTGGCTCAGTGGCTTAGAGCGTATGGTGGCAAGCTTCCAAAGCAAGGAGTTGTGGGTTCAACTCTTAGAGGTTCACCATGAGCTGATTTCAAGATGACTTGTGGGGAAAAGCCACTCGTGAGAGGCGTTAAGGTGTGCGGATCTTGTACACTACGTGGGACCCAATGCATGGGGTATGGTGCGCCACCAATGTGGGGCTTAACCTGTGTGAGGTGTTAAGGTACAGACCTTGTCAATGTGTGCACAACCAATGTGGGGTTAAACAAACTGTGAAGTTTTAAGGTGTGGACCTTGTAAACTATGTGGAACCCAATGCATGGGGTAGGGTGTACAACCTATGTGGGGGTTAAACAACCTCTGTGTGAGGCGTTAAGGTGAGACCTTGTCACTATGTATAAGTTGGTGTTAAGGCGCAGACCTTGTCACTATGTATAAGTTGGTGTTAAGGCGCAGACCTTGTCACTATGTATAAGTTGGTGTTAAGGCGCAGACCTTGTCACTATGTATAAGTTGGTGTTAAGGCGCAGACCTTGTCACTATGTATAAGTTGGTGTTAAGGCGCAGACCTTGTCACTATGTATAAGTTGGTGTTAAGGCGCAGACCTTGTCACTATGTATAAGTTGGTGTTAAGGCGCAGACCTTGTCACTATGTATAAGTTGGTGTTAAGGCGCAGACCTTGTCAATGAGTGCTATGAGCAGCTGAAATGGACCTCTGTACTAAAGTGGTGGCTTTACATGAGGCAAGATGGTGCAAAACAGCAACTGTGAAGTGAGGAACTTGTAACTATGCGAATGCCATGGGGGGAAGTCAAAGAAAACCACAAGTCAATGTGTGGTTATGCAAACGCCATGGGATAAGGTGCTGAAGCCTTCACATAAAGGTGGCATCAGCCTTATCTTTTTCCTCCAGCATTATAAACTCAATTGCAACCACCCCGCCCATCAACGGTTTAGACTCTGGTGAAGGGTACCTTGTCAGTAGTGCACCTTTCACTGTTGACATGAGAGCGGCCATTCACATTGAAGTGGCCTATGCACCCATCTGGCCCACATTGCACTTTCTCGGGTACGCACCAGTCAGGGTCCCCTTTACTGGGATTTGAACTCTCAGCCCTCAGTTGCTACCATCAGCATCCAGCCCACTGAACCACACACCCAGCTAACAACCATTTGACCATATCTCATCTTTCTCACCTTTCTCTTCGTCTAGCATGAAGATACATGAAAGATGAACCAATTGCTGAGAGAAGGATTTGAACCAACAAAGCAGGACTCTGTAGAGTTGCAACCCAACCCCCATGAGCCACACAGACGCAACAGCAACCAGGCCTCTCAATAAATGGAGTAACCAAAGAAAACCACAAGACTGAAGATTTTAAATTGAAAGGAACATGGACTTGTACGCATAGACGTGAAAGCCCTGCTATCCATCCCTTTAATAACATGAGCCACAGGCACAGCCAGCAAGGGCTCACCAACAATGTGCATACTGGAGCTATTGGTTCCCAAAGAACCACACAGACTGAAAAGGGATTTGATCTCACAGACACGGACTTTCAAGGTCAATTTGCTCACCACTGAGCCACAACCAGAACAAACCACATTGAATTTATTATAAGCTCATATGTTGCATTGAGACTTGGTATTTTGCTGCCATCTTGTGGTGATGATTCATAATGCAGCCTCACATTGAATATTGTGTACTAGCCGTATATAAAAGTACAGCTTTATGATTTCTGAATAAATACATAACCAGAGTGTTATTTCATATACACCTGGAGTTCTACCCTATTGATGTGGTTTCATTAAACATCTCTAATTGGTTGCCATGGTTTCCTGCATATTTTTTTTTGCTCCTTGCTTTACCTTACTGGTTATTCTGGATTCCCTGAGGACGGTATCGCTGTCCCCCTCCCCTGGATGAGCCCACACAGCTGTTCCTGGACAAGTGCTTTCATGGAAGATCCCTGAGACGTACCAGGCAGTTCCTGGGCATAATGAGCGCGGTGAAGTAGCCGTTCATAATCCGCACTTAGCAGGACATTTACCATCCCCCAATAAGGAGAACATATGCTCATTAGAGGGGCAGCTGTCAGGAATGAAAATCACACAGATCTGACACCCCCAATGTGAAGCCCCTCATACACAGAGAGATTAATTTTCAGTTTATAAAAAGAGGTTTACGGATTCTTCAATAACTGTGTGCGGGTGTCGCCATCCACCGCGCCGTACCGCCATGACATGGCGAACCTTGGCACCCCAGATGTTTTGGAACTACATTTCCCATGATGGCGAACCTTGGTACCCCAGATGTTTTGGAACTACATTTCCCATGATGGCGAACCTTGGCACCCCAGATGTTTTGGAACTACATTTCCCATGATGGCGAACCTTGGCACCCTATATGTTTTGGAACTACATTTCCCATGATGGCGAACCTTGGCACCTCAGATATTTTGGAACTACATTTCCCATGATGGCGAACCTTGGCACCCCAGATGTTTTGGAACTACATTTCCCATGATGGCGAACCTTGGTACCCCAGATGTTTTGGAACTACATTTCCCATGATGGCGAACCTTGGCACCCCAGATGTTTTGGAACTACATTTCCCATGATGGCGAACCTTGGCACCCCAGATGTTTTGGAACTACATTTCCCATGATGGCGAACCTTGGCACCCTAGATGTTTTGGAACTACATTTCCCATGATGGCGAACCTTGGCACCCCAGATGTTTTGGAACTACATTTCCCATGATGGCGAACCTTGGCACCCCAGATGTTTTGGAACTACATTTCCCATGATGGCGAACCTTGGCACCCCAGATGTTTTGGAACTACATTTCCCATGATGGCGAACCTTGGCTCCCCAGATGTTTTGGAACTACATTTCCCATGATGGCGAACCTTGGCACCCCAGATGTTTTGGAACTACATTTCCCATGATGGCCAACCTTGGCACCCCAAATGTTTTGGAACTACATTTCCCATGATGGCGAACCTTGGCACCCTAAATGTTTTGGAACTACATTTCCCATGATGGCCAACCTTGGCACCCCAGATGTTTTGGAACTACATTTCCCATGATGGCGAACCTTGGCACCCCAGATGTTTTGGAACTACATTTCCCATGATGGCCAACCTTGGCACCCCAGATGTTTTGGAACTACATTTCCCATGATGGCGAACCTTGGCACCCCAGATGTTTTGGAACTACATTTCCCATGATGGCGAACCTTGGCACCCCAGATGTTTTGGAACTACATTTCATGGGAAATGTAGTTCCAAAACATCTGAGGTGCCAAGGTTCGCCATAACTGTTCTATGGTGTGTCGAGTTGGCTCCTCATATATAATGCAGAAGGCCCTGTATGGTTAAGGCTTTGGGCTTAATTAATGAAGAACTGTGACAACCCATAAGATGTCACTTTACTGTAGTCAGTAATAGACGGTTTCTGATTGGCTGCTACAGGTTGACGCATTTTATGTCTTTTGCTTCCAATAATCTATACGGAAGAAGCTGGTTGATGAGTTTTGTCTTATCCCTTAATGGCAGATTGAAGGTCATCCTACCCAAGCCTGTGGTGTGTGGGGTTTTTGGTTCAGTTCCAGGAAGGGGGTGCCGTGAGTTCTTTTTTTTTTATGTCTATGGAACCCGCATTTTAAGTCATTCATAGAGCAATGACATCAGTAAATAGAGAATAAAATGTGTAATCTTTAACAAACACTTTGAAGCCGTGATGGAAGTGTTACCTTTAATGATAAATTATCTGAAGTCTTCTTCTGGCCGAGCACCTCCACTTGTTACTGTGGTGCGGTAGGTAGAACATAGAGCCATGCAGGTTCGGCTCCCTTCCCCCTCCCAAGGTCTTTAATTTTTGGGCTTGAATTTAGTAGTGTGAACAGCGGTAACCTATAGCAACCAACAGCTTTAGAATGCTTTTTTTTTTTCCAATGCCATGGTGGGCTTATACACTACCATGCGTTTGACCTTTTTGTCTTCAAATCACAGTTCAAGAAGCAACCAGCTTATCAGACTTTGTGGCACGAGGTGTAGGCATACCATTATTCTAGAACAGTGATGGCGAACCTTGGCACCCCAGATGTTATGGAACTACTTTTCCCATGATGCTCCACTACACTGCAGAGTGCATGAGCATCATGGGAAATGTAGTTCCAAAACGATCTGGGGTGCCAAGGTTCGTCATCACTGTTCTAGAACATTGCGTTCTTGGTTTGATTCCAGCTGGGGGTTTCTATGCATTTTTTTCTTAAGACTTCATGTACTACAAACCCTTTCCAAGCTACACAGGATCTTGTGGCGGGAGAGTCCATCAACTGGCTCAGTGGCTTAGAGCGTATGGTGGCAAGCTTCCAAAGCAAGGAGTTGTGGGTTCAACTCTTAGAGGTTCACCATGAGCTGATTTCAAGATGACTTGTGGGGAAAAGCCACTCGTGAGAGGCGTTAAGGTGTGCGGATCTTGTACACTACGTGGGACCCAATGCATGGGGTATGGTGCGCCACCAATGTGGGGCTTAACCTGTGTGAGGTGTTAAGGTACAGACCTTGTCAATGTGTGCACAACCAATGTGGGGTTAAACAAACTGTGAAGTTTTAAGGTGTGGACCTTGTAAACTATGTGGAACCCAATGCATGGGGTAGGGTGTACAACCTATGTGGGGGTTAAACAACCTCTGTGTGAGGCGTTAAGGTGAGACCTTGTCACTATGTATAAGTTGGTGTTAAGGCGCAGACCTTGTCACTATGTATAAGTTGGTGTTAAGGCGCAGACCTTGTCACTATGTATAAGTTGGTGTTAAGGCGCAGACCTTGTCACTATGTATAAGTTGGTGTTAAGGCGCAGACCTTGTCACTATGTATAAGTTGGTGTTAAGGCGCAGACCTTGTCACTATGTATAAGTTGGTGTTAAGGCGCAGACCTTGTCACTATGTATAAGTTGGTGTTAAGGCGCAGACCTTGTCACTATGTATAAGTTGGTGTTAAGGCGCAGACCTTGTCACTATGTATAAGTTGGTGTTAAGGCGCAGACCTTGTCAATGAGTGCTATGAGCAGCTGAAATGGACCTCTGTACTAAAGTGGTGGCTTTACATGAGGCAAGATGGTGCAAAACAGCAACTGTGAAGTGAGGAACTTGTAACTATGCGAATGCCATGGGGGGAAGTCAAAGAAAACCACAAGTCAATGTGTGGTTATGCAAACGCCATGGGATAAGGTGCTGAAGCCTTCACATAAAGGTGGCATCAGCCTTATCTTTTTCCTCCAGCATTATAAACTCAATTGCAACCACCCCGCCCATCAACGGTTTAGACTCTGGTGAAGGGTACCTTGTCAGTAGTGCACCTTTCACTGTTGACATGAGAGCGGCCATTCACATTGAAGTGGCCTATGCACCCATCTGGCCCACATTGCACTTTCTCGGGTACGCACCAGTCAGGGTCCCCTTTACTGGGATTTGAACTCTCAGCCCTCAGTTGCTACCATCAGCATCCAGCCCACTGAACCACACACCCAGCTAACAACCATTTGACCATATCTCATCTTTCTCACCTTTCTCTTCGTCTAGCATGAAGATACATGAAAGATGAACCAATTGCTGAGAGAAGGATTTGAACCAACAAAGCAGGACTCTGTAGAGTTGCAACCCAACCCCCATGAGCCACACAGACGCAACAGCAACCAGGCCTCTCAATAAATGGAGTAACCAAAGAAAACCACAAGACTGAAGATTTTAAATTGAAAGGAACATGGACTTGTACGCATAGACGTGAAAGCCCTGCTATCCATCCCTTTAATAACATGAGCCACAGGCACAGCCAGCAAGGGCTCACCAACAATGTGCATACTGGAGCTATTGGTTCCCAAAGAACCACACAGACTGAAAAGGGATTTGATCTCACAGACACGGACTTTCAAGGTCAATTTGCTCACCACTGAGCCACAACCAGAACAAACCACATTGAATTTATTATAAGCTCATATGTTGCATTGAGACTTGGTATTTTGCTGCCATCTTGTGGTGATGATTCATAATGCAGCCTCACATTGAATATTGTGTACTAGCCGTATATAAAAGTACAGCTTTATGATTTCTGAATAAATACATAACCAGAGTGTTATTTCATATACACCTGGAGTTCTACCCTATTGATGTGGTTTCATTAAACATCTCTAATTGGTTGCCATGGTTTCCTGCATATTTTTTTTTGCTCCTTGCTTTACCTTACTGGTTATTCTGGATTCCCTGAGGACGGTATCGCTGTCCCCCTCCCCTGGATGAGCCCACACAGCTGTTCCTGGACAAGTGCTTTCATGGAAGATCCCTGAGACGTACCAGGCAGTTCCTGGGCATAATGAGCGCGGTGAAGTAGCCGTTCATAATCCGCACTTAGCAGGACATTTACCATCCCCCAATAAGGAGAACATATGCTCATTAGAGGGGCAGCTGTCAGGAATGAAAATCACACAGATCTGACACCCCCAATGTGAAGCCCCTCATACACAGAGAGATTAATTTTCAGTTTATAAAAAGAGGTTTACGGATTCTTCAATAACTGTGTGCGGGTGTCGCCATCCACCGCGCCGTACCGCCATGACATGGCGAACCTTGGCACCCCAGATGTTTTGGAACTACATTTCCCATGATGGCGAACCTTGGTACCCCAGATGTTTTGGAACTACATTTCCCATGATGGCGAACCTTGGCACCCCAGATGTTTTGGAACTACATTTCCCATGATGGCGAACCTTGGCACCCTATATGTTTTGGAACTACATTTCCCATGATGGCGAACCTTGGCACCTCAGATATTTTGGAACTACATTTCCCATGATGGCGAACCTTGGCACCCCAGATGTTTTGGAACTACATTTCCCATGATGGCGAACCTTGGTACCCCAGATGTTTTGGAACTACATTTCCCATGATGGCGAACCTTGGCACCCCAGATGTTTTGGAACTACATTTCCCATGATGGCGAACCTTGGCACCCCAGATGTTTTGGAACTACATTTCCCATGATGGCGAACCTTGGCACCCTAGATGTTTTGGAACTACATTTCCCATGATGGCGAACCTTGGCACCCCAGATGTTTTGGAACTACATTTCCCATGATGGCGAACCTTGGCACCCCAGATGTTTTGGAACTACATTTCCCATGATGGCGAACCTTGGCACCCCAGATGTTTTGGAACTACATTTCCCATGATGGCGAACCTTGGCTCCCCAGATGTTTTGGAACTACATTTCCCATGATGGCGAACCTTGGCACCCCAGATGTTTTGGAACTACATTTCCCATGATGGCCAACCTTGGCACCCCAAATGTTTTGGAACTACATTTCCCATGATGGCGAACCTTGGCACCCTAAATGTTTTGGAACTACATTTCCCATGATGGCCAACCTTGGCACCCCAGATGTTTTGGAACTACATTTCCCATGATGGCGAACCTTGGCACCCCAGATGTTTTGGAACTACATTTCCCATGATGGCCAACCTTGGCACCCCAGATGTTTTGGAACTACATTTCCCATGATGGCGAACCTTGGCACCCCAGATGTTTTGGAACTACATTTCCCATGATGGCGAACCTTGGCACCCCAGATGTTTTGGAACTACATTTCATGGGAAATGTAGTTCCAAAACATCTGAGGTGCCAAGGTTCGCCATAACTGTTCTATGGTGTGTCGAGTTGGCTCCTCATATATAATGCAGAAGGCCCTGTATGGTTAAGGCTTTGGGCTTAATTAATGAAGAACTGTGACAACCCATAAGATGTCACTTTACTGTAGTCAGTAATAGACGGTTTCTGATTGGCTGCTACAGGTTGACGCATTTTATGTCTTTTGCTTCCAATAATCTATACGGAAGAAGCTGGTTGATGAGTTTTGTCTTATCCCTTAATGGCAGATTGAAGGTCATCCTACCCAAGCCTGTGGTGTGTGGGGTTTTTGGTTCAGTTCCAGGAAGGGGGTGCCGTGAGTTCTTTTTTTTTTATGTCTATGGAACCCGCATTTTAAGTCATTCATAGAGCAATGACATCAGTAAATAGAGAATAAAATGTGTAATCTTTAACAAACACTTTGAAGCCGTGATGGAAGTGTTACCTTTAATGATAAATTATCTGAAGTCTTCTTCTGGCCGAGCACCTCCACTTGTTACTGTGGTGCGGTAGGTAGAACATAGAGCCATGCAGGTTCGGCTCCCTTCCCCCTCCCAAGGTCTTTAATTTTTGGGCTTGAATTTAGTAGTGTGAACAGCGGTAACCTATAGCAACCAACAGCTTTAGAATGCTTTTTTTTTTTCCAATGCCATGGTGGGCTTATACACTACCATGCGTTTGACCTTTTTGTCTTCAAATCACAGTTCAAGAAGCAACCAGCTTATCAGACTTTGTGGCACGAGGTGTAGGCATACCATTATTCTAGAACAGTGATGGCGAACCTTGGCACCCCAGATGTTATGGAACTACTTTTCCCATGATGCTCCACTACACTGCAGAGTGCATGAGCATCATGGGAAATGTAGTTCCAAAACGATCTGGGGTGCCAAGGTTCGTCATCACTGTTCTAGAACATTGCGTTCTTGGTTTGATTCCAGCTGGGGGTTTCTATGCATTTTTTTCTTAAGACTTCATGTACTACAAACCCTTTCCAAGCTACACAGGATCTTGTGGCGGGAGAGTCCATCAACTGGCTCAGTGGCTTAGAGCGTATGGTGGCAAGCTTCCAAAGCAAGGAGTTGTGGGTTCAACTCTTAGAGGTTCACCATGAGCTGATTTCAAGATGACTTGTGGGGAAAAGCCACTCGTGAGAGGCGTTAAGGTGTGCGGATCTTGTACACTACGTGGGACCCAATGCATGGGGTATGGTGCGCCACCAATGTGGGGCTTAACCTGTGTGAGGTGTTAAGGTACAGACCTTGTCAATGTGTGCACAACCAATGTGGGGTTAAACAAACTGTGAAGTTTTAAGGTGTGGACCTTGTAAACTATGTGGAACCCAATGCATGGGGTAGGGTGTACAACCTATGTGGGGGTTAAACAACCTCTGTGTGAGGCGTTAAGGTGAGACCTTGTCACTATGTATAAGTTGGTGTTAAGGCGCAGACCTTGTCACTATGTATAAGTTGGTGTTAAGGCGCAGACCTTGTCACTATGTATAAGTTGGTGTTAAGGCGCAGACCTTGTCACTATGTATAAGTTGGTGTTAAGGCGCAGACCTTGTCAATGAGTGCTATGAGCAGCTGAAATGGACCTCTGTACTAAAGTGGTGGCTTTACATGAGGCAAGATGGTGCAAAACAGCAACTGTGAAGTGAGGAACTTGTAACTATGCGAATGCCATGGGGGGAAGTCAAAGAAAACCACAAGTCAATGTGTGGTTATGCAAACGCCATGGGATAAGGTGCTGAAGCCTTCACATAAAGGTGGCATCAGCCTTATCTTTTTCCTCCAGCATTATAAACTCAATTGCAACCACCCCGCCCATCAACGGTTTAGACTCTGGTGAAGGGTACCTTGTCAGTAGTGCACCTTTCACTGTTGACATGAGAGCGGCCATTCACATTGAAGTGGCCTATGCACCCATCTGGCCCACATTGCACTTTCTCGGGTACGCACCAGTCAGGGTCACCTTTACTGGGATTTGAACTCTCAGCCCTCAGTTGCTACCATCAGCATCCAGCCCACTGAACCACACACCCAGCTAACAACCATTTGACCATATCTCATCTTTCTCACCTTTCTCTTCGTCTAGCATGAAGATACATGAAAGATGAACCAATTGCTGAGAGAAGGATTTGAACCAACAAAGCAGGACTCTGTAGAGTTGCAACCCAACCCCCATGAGCCACACAGACGCAACAGCAACCAGGCCTCTCAATAAATGGAGTAACCAAAGAAAACCACAAGACTGAAGATTTTAAATTGAAAGGAACATGGACTTGTACGCATAGACGTGAAAGCCCTGCTATCCATCCCTTTAATAACATGAGCCACAGGCACAGCCAGCAAGGGCTCACCAACAATGTGCATACTGGAGCTATTGGTTCCCAAAGAACCACACAGACTGAAAAGGGATTTGATCTCACAGACACGGACTTTCAAGGTCAATTTGCTCACCACTGAGCCACAACCAGAACAAACCACATTGAATTTATTATAAGCTCATATGTTGCATTGAGACTTGGTATTTTGCTGCCATCTTGTGGTGATGATTCATAATGCAGCCTCACATTGAATATTGTGTACTAGCCGTATATAAAAGTACAGCTTTATGATTTCTGAATAAATACATAACCAGAGTGTTATTTCATATACACCTGGAGTTCTACCCTATTGATGTGGTTTCATTAAACATCTCTAATTGGTTGCCATGGTTTCCTGCATATTTTTTTTTGCTCCTTGCTTTACCTTACTGGTTATTCTGGATTCCCTGAGGACGGTATCGCTGTCCCCCTCCCCTGGATGAGCCCACACAGCTGTTCCTGGACAAGTGCTTTCATGGAAGATCCCTGAGACGTACCAGGCAGTTCCTGGGCATAATGAGCGCGGTGAAGTAGCCGTTCATAATCCGCACTTAGCAGGACATTTACCATCCCCCAATAAGGAGAACATATGCTCATTAGAGGGGCAGCTGTCAGGAATGAAAATCACACAGATCTGACACCCCCAATGTGAAGCCCCTCATACACAGAGAGATTAATTTTCAGTTTATAAAAAGAGGTTTACGGATTCTTCAATAACTGTGTGCGGGTGTCGCCATCCACCGCGCCGTACCGCCATGACTTACCCGCTCACCAATCCAATCACATGGAGAGGTAGAAAGAAGCAGAGAGAGACTAGAAAGAACACGGAGACATCAAGAAAAATGAGAGGAGACGGGGACAAATCGGTGAGATGAAAAAGGCAAAAGAGTGAAGAAAGGATAGAAGAAAAGGAGAGGGGAGAAGAGAAGAGAAGAGGGGAGGGGAGAGGAAAGAGAAGAGAAGAGAAGAGAAGAGGAGAGGAGAGGTGAGGTAAGGAGAAGAGGAGAGGGGAGAAGAGTGGAGGGGAGAAGAAAAGGAGGAGGAGAGGGGAGAAGAGTGGAGGGGAGAAGAAAAGAGGAGAGGGGAGAAGAGTGGAGGGGAAAGGGGGGTGAGAAGGAGGAGAGAGAGAAAAGGAAAGGGGAGAAGGGGGGAGAGAAAAGGAGAGGGGAAAGAAAAGAGAAGAGGGGAAGAGGAAGGGGAAGAGAATAGGAGAGGGGAAAGAAAAGAGAAGAGGGGAAGAGGAAGGTGAAGAGAAGGAGGGAGGAGGGGAAAGTCAGGGGGAAAAAAAGGAGAAGAGGGAGTAAGGGAGGCGAGGGGAGAGGAAAGGGATGGGGAGAGAGGAGAGGTGAGAGGAGCAGTGGAGAGAATGTGGAGAGGAGAAGAAGAGGGAGGAAAGAAAAGAGGAGATGGATGAGGTGGGGGGGGAGATGAAAGGAATGAGAGAAAAGGGATAGGAGAGATAAGGGAAGAGGAGAGGAGAAAGGCGAAAGAGAAAAGAGAAGGGGGTAGAGAGAGATGAGGCGAGAAGAAAAAAGGAGAGGAGATGAGAGGTGGTAGGGGGGTAGGTGAGAGAAGGGGACAGAGCAGAGAGGAGAAAAGGAGAGGAGAGGTGGGAAGAAGAAGAGCAGGAGGAGAGGGATGATGGGAGGGGAGAGGGATGATGGGAGAGGAGAGGGATGATGGGAGGGGAGAGGGATGATGGGAGAGGAGAGGGATGATGGGAGGGGAGAGCTGAGGAGGGCAGTGGAGAGAAGGGGAGAGGGAACAAAAGGTTGCGGTAATGAGAGGAGTTGAAAGTAGAGGAGGGGAAATGAGGGTAGATGGGAAAGGAATGAGAGAGAAGGGGTAGGAGAGATGAGGAAAGAGGAGGGGAAGGAAATGGAAGAGGAGAGAAAAGAAAGGGGGAGATGGGGACAGAAGATGAGGGTGGAAGGGAAAGGAACCAGAGATGGGATAGAGGGAGGGGAGAGGAGGTAAGTAACTAAATGAGTAGGCATTGGGAGAGCAAGAGACAGTGGAAAACCAATAGGGGCTCCAGGGATTATAGAGGGTAGCGGTGGCAGTCCAGCAGTTATTTGGAGAAAGTTATTATTCGGAAAGGAAATGCTGTGATGGGAAATGGTACAGATAGCCGGAGACAGACGAGGTAAAATATAAATCTTCTGGTCGCCGTTACCTGCTGGCGTCTGAGCAGTATGTGTGCCAGGTGTTTGCCAACTTCTGCCGATCGGCTCAGACACACGCCCCAGGGGTTGTCAATCACACTGGCCACGGTGATGAGAGAGGCCGGCCACGTCAGGGCCGCCACAATTCCTGGACAGGAAAGGACAGGTGAATTACACAGCATGCTGGCAGGGTATGAAGGGACTTCAGGACCACCCCATGGCCATCAAAGACTGACCTGACAAGATGGTGTACTTCAGGGCCTCCTGGGCGACAATGTTCACCAGACCATTCCATATGGCGTCCAGTGCGTTTCCCAGTTCCATGAGGTATTTGGACTCCCAGGCCAGACAGTACTGCTCGGTGGAGTGCAGGAGGCTGTGCCACGGGGCGGCGAAGCTGCCTGGACAACAAATCATCAATTACAAGAGAGCCACCCCTATAGATGTCACTGCTATGGATGGCAACAAGGGAGGAAAATCTATTGAGAAATAAATAGGGCTGTAAGCGGAGGCCACGAAGGACGCTGCTTGGGGTCTGTGGATGATGGACGGCACATGACGATCGTTTTTGAAATACCTCACAAAATGTGTCACTTACCATATTTTCCGGTGGACAGCCAGCCAGTGATGGCGATGGAGATGTGCAGCTGGTGTCCTCCGGTCAGAGGTAAAAACTCAAACTCTTCTATGGCGCCAACTCGCTTCTTCATCTTGTAGCCTGGAGACAATAAAACTTTGTCAGGAGCGCGTTTCCTGAAGGTGACAATAATGGGCCATGACTATGTGTGGAAATGGCCACTTGTAGCCTTCAATGAAAGCCTGCCTGAAAGGGTGACAACGCAGGAGCACCATGAGGAGACAGGGACAGCGCGTTGTCACCCTATAGCAGGACATACCAGAACACGAACCCTCTTGGCAGGATCACCCGGGATGAATTTAATAAATGCTGCAGATTTTCGAAATAGTAACAATTTTTGAAAGGACATTAACATGTTTAACCTCATATGAGTAATGGAGGAGAATGCAGCATCAGACCATTGGAAACCAGTGACACTATATAGGCAGACGTTGTGGACACCTGACCATCACACCTTTTTGAGCTTGTTGGACATCCCATTCCAAAACCATGGCCATTAGTAGGGAGTTTCCATTTGTGAGGTCAGGTACTGATGTTGGATGAGAAGACCTGGCTCACAATCAGCGTTCCAATTCATCCCAAAGGCGTTCAGTAGGGTTGAGGTCAGGGCTCTGTGCAGGACACTTGAGTTCCTCCACACCAAACTGGTCAAATCACGTCTTTACGGAGCTGACTCTACTCTTCTTAGATGGCTTCCTACAAAAATGTGAAGTGTGTCTGTGGGAATTTGTGCTTCCATCTACTTTAATAAGAGTTACCCATCTTATATGACGTCTATAATATTAGGACCATGAGGGGTGATGGAGGTGAGGAGGGAAGGCTCATTGATGGAGGTGGGGAGGGAAAGCTCATTGATGGAGGTGGGGAGGGAAAGCTCATTGATGGAGGTGGGGAGGGAAGGCTCATTGGTGGAGGTGGGGAGGGAAAGCTCATTGGTGGAGGTGGGGAGGGAAAGCTCATTGGTGGAGGTGGGGAGGGAAAGCTCATTGGTGGAGGTGGGGAGGGAAAGCTCATTGGTGGAGGTGGGGAGGGAAAGCTCATTGGTGGAGGTGGGGAGGGAAGGCTCATTGATGGAGGTGGGGAGGGAAGGCTCATTGGTGGAGGTGGGGAGGGAAGGCTCATTGGTGGAGGTGGGGAGGGAAGGCTCATTGATGGAGGTGGGGAGGGAAGGCTCATTGATGGAGGTGGGGAGGGAAGGCTCATTGGTGGAGGTGGGGAGGGAAAGCTCATTGATGGAGGTGGGGAGGGAAGGCTCATTGATGGAGGTGGGGAGGCTCATTGATGGAGGTGGGGAGGGAAAGCTCATTGATGGAGGTGGGGAGGGAAAGCTCATTGGTGGAGGTGGGGAGGGAAAGCTCATTGGTGGAGGTGGGGAGGGAAGGCTCATTGATGGAGGTGGGGAGGGAAGGCTCATTGATGGAGGTGGGGAGGCTCATTGATGGAGGTGGGGGAGGGGAAGGCTCATTGATGGAGGTGGGGGAGGGAAGACTCATTGATGGAGGTGGGGGAGGGGGAAGGCTCATTGATGGAGGTGGGGGAGGGGGAAGGCTCATTGATGGAGGTGGGGGAGGGGGAAGGCTCATTGATGGATGTGGGGGAGGGGGAAGGCTCATTGATGGAGGTGGGGGAGGGGAAAGGCTCATTGATGGAGGTGGGGAGGGGAAGGCTCATTGATGGAGGTGGGGAGGGGAAGGCTCATTGATGGAGGTGGGGAGGGGAAGGCTCATTGATGGAGGTGGGGAGGAAAGGCTCATTGATGGAGGTGGGGAGGAAAGGCTCATTGATGGAGGTGGGGAGGAAAGGCTCATTGATGGAGTTGGGGAGGGAAGGCTCATTGATGGAGTTGGGGAGGGAAGGCTCATTGATGGAGTTGGGGAGGGGAGGGAAGGATCATTGATGGAGTTGGGGAGGGGGAAGGCTGGCCTGTGTAGTCCCATCCAATAGAAGGGCTACTGGAGTTCAATTCATGTCTTGATAGGTTATGGAGGATGGTCATAATGTTATGGCTGGTCAGTGTATACTTACAAATTCCATACATTTATGCTTGCCTTGTTTTTATATGACCCCATCTATTTTAATACCCTGAAATGGTTCTACAATATGATGATGTTGTGTTGATGGGGCCCTCAACTTTCCTGCAAGCACTAGAACTGCTGTGAGCATGACTAGGAATTATCAGATCAGGGGGACCCCACTGGACATTTCATTCGGCACACATAGAGGCTCATTCTGTGCACAGTTCACCTGTGAAAGTCCCTAATAAATGGGGGGAGGCCAGCAAAGTGAAGAAGCATGGAAAACGGGTAACAAGAGCTGGTCAGAATAAAACAATGAAGGGCGGGGCACAAGCAGATTATATAAGGGACAAACCCAAGGGAAGTACTTACCTGTGAGACCAGCTCCAGCTGCTCCAAACAAAGACGCCATGATGGCGATGCCAGCAGTCGACCCAAGGACAGCAGCTCCCGCACTTCCAATGATGGTGGCGGCTCCTGCAGCGACTAGCGGAGCGGCCAGACCTCCAGTAAGACCTGATTGACAAAAGTAACCAATCACATCACTCAGGGAGTTGTCAGTCAATGATAAAAGGGGTCCTGATCTAGAATTTTTTATATTTCCCACTGCAGCCAATCAGAATTCCCTTTTATCCTTTAATACTGCATGGGAAACACCAAAGGTGGAATCCTATTGGTTGCCCAGGATAACAAAATACTCTTCCTTCAGTTACTTAGGATCACTATGCTAAACATTCCCCATTACTGATCTCTTACCTATTACTGTGCCGCCTCCGACGGTTGCTAGGCCGATTAGAAAATACCTCTTCATCTTCCTCCGACTCTCCTTCTTCCTGCGAGACGCCTGCACTGACCTGCAAGGAGAATGAAGGCTTTGATGACACACGGAAACAAGCAATATCAAGTACACCTGTCACAAATGCTGGAGGAGAATGCAGCATCAGACCATTGGAGACCAGTGACACTATATAGGCAGACGTTGTGGACACCTGACCATTACACCTTTCTGAGCTTGTTGGACATCCCATTCCAAAACTATTAGTATGGAGTTTCCATTTGTGAGGTCAGGTACTGATGTGGGATAAGAAGACCTGGCTCACTATCGGCGTTCCAAATTCATCCCAAAGGCGTTCAGTAGGGTTGAGGTCAGGGCTCTGTGCAGGACACTTGAGTTCCTCCACACTAAACTGGTCAAATCGTGTCTTTATGGAGCTGACTCTACTCTTCTTAGATGGCTTCCTACAAAAAATTTGAAGTGTTTCTGTGGGAATTTGTGTCCATAAAGCCAAAAGATCATTTGTGAGGTCAGGTACTGATGTTGGAGGAGAAGACCTGGCTCACAATTGGTGTTCCAATTCATTCTAAAGGTGTTCAGTATGTTGAGATTAGAGCTCTGTACAGGACACTCGAGTTCCTCCACGTCAAACTACTCAAAACCAGGTCTTTGTGGAACTTGCTCTATTCGACCTGGATGTCTTCTTACAAAATTTTGGAGTGTGTCTGTGGGAATTTGTGGCCATTAAGCCAAAAGAACATTTGTGAGGTCAGGTACTGATGTTGGATAAGAAGACCCACCAAGTTCCCATGTTCCAAGGTCCAAAAGGTGTTCTGCAGGGTTGAGGTCAGAGATCAGTGGACACCTGACCATCACTCCTGTAGGTGCTTGTTGGACATCTTATTCCAAAACCATGGCCATTCATATGGAGTCAGGTACTGATGTTAATTGAGACAACCCGGCTCACAATTGGCCTTCCAATTCATCCTAAAGG
Source organism: Lithobates septentrionalis (assembly GCA_037952835.1). Lineage (NCBI taxonomy): Eukaryota > Metazoa > Chordata > Amphibia > Anura > Ranidae > Lithobates > Lithobates septentrionalis. The sequence goes on along the minus strand of JBBDGP010002592.1, from coordinate 49,139 downwards.
TGTTCAGTAGGGTTGAGGTCAGGGCTCTGTGCAGGACACTCGAGTTCCTCCACACCAAACTGCTTAAAAACGGGTCTTTGTGGTGCTGGCTCTACTCTACCTGGATGACTTCCTCCAAAATTTTGGAATGTGTCGCCATTAAGCCAAAAGAACATTTATGAGGTCAGGTACTGATATTGGATGAGAAGACCTGGCTCACCATCAGAGTTCCAATTTATTGCTAAGGTGTTCAGAAGTCAGGACTCTGTGCAGGACACCTGAGTTCCTCCACATCAAACTGGTCAAACCATGCCTATATGGAGCTGACTCCACTCCTCTTGGATGGCTTGCTACCAAATTTTGGAGTGTGTCTGTGGAAATTTGTGTCCGTTAAGTCAAAAGAACAATTGTGAGGTCAGGTACTGATGTTGGATGGGAAGACCCACCGACGACGTTCCAACTCATCCCAAAAAGGTGTTTAGTACTGTTGAGGATAGGGATCGGTGCAGGACACTTAGGTTCCTCCACACCAAGCTGGTCAAACCATGTCTTTATGGAGCTGGCTTCGTACACAGGGGGCACAGTCACGCTGGATCAAAAAAAGGGTCTTCACTAAACTGCAACCACAAGGTTGGAGAAGCACAGTTGTCTACATTGTCTTTGTATGATGAAGTATTAACAGAACCCTTCACTAGGGACACCTGTACTCCATCCTATGGAGGGGGGCCTACAAACATCTACCCAAATAGTGTAGGCTGGAAGGAATGAGGCATCTCGATCATCCAATGATGGAGTTAAATCTTGACTTGCAAGGTTGGAGTTAGGCTAAGACTTGACGTGGGTGAATCCGGTCTGATTCATTGGATTGTTTTTATTAAAGAACAACAGTAGAAGAACTCAGAGGAAACAAACAAACAACAATAATTACATGTACAAAACAGCATGGCTCCTTCACAACAAGGTGCAGCACGGAACCACCGGAGCAGAAGAAGTACTCAGATCCCAGCGTGTGTTTTCTCCCAATCATACAATCAGCTCTTTGTATGGAGGAAAACAGCCGTACGGTGGGAGGTTTTATGAACTACGCCCCCACTCGTTATATAGAACTTACAGCGACCTGCTGTGTACTAAACATTAAAGGAGAACTCCAGGCATTTTTTTTTTTCAATATTAGATGTATGGCATGACAATCTTTAGAAGGACAAGGGGGATTGAACATTTTGGAAGATATGAAGGCACGGCCCAAAACACCAGCGAGATGCCTTTTGGAACTGGGCAAGCAAATCTCCCCATTGTGGGAGGGGCAGAGACACAAACTACTGCAGGGAGATCTCCCCATTGTGGGAGGGGCAGAGACACAAACTACTGCAGGGAGATCTACCCATTGTGGGAGGGGCAGAGACACAAACTACTGCAGGAAATCTCCCCATTGTGGGAGGGGCAGAGACACAAACTACTGCAGGGAAATCTCACCATTGTGGGAGGGGCAGAGACACAAACTACTGCAGGAAATCTACCCATTGTGGGAGGGGCAGAGACACAAACTACTGCAGGGAGATCTCCCCATTGTGGGAGGGGCAGAGACACAAACTACTGCAGGAAATCTACCTATTGTGGGAGGGGCAGAGACACAAACTACTGCAGGAAATCTACCCATTGTGGGAAGGGCAGAGACACAAACTACTGCAGGGAGATCTCCCCATTGTGGGAGGGGCAGAGACACAAACTACTGCAGGAAATCTACCTATTGTGGGAGGGGCAGAGACACAAACTACTGCAGGAAATCTACCCATGGTGGGAGGGGCAGAGACACAAACTACTGCAGGGAGATCTCCCCATTGTGGGAGGGGCAGAGACACAAACTACTGCAGGAAATCTACCCATTGTGGGAGGGGCAGAGACACAAACTACTGCAGGGAGATCTCCCCATTGTGGGAGGGGAAGAGACACAAACTACTGCAGGGAAATCTCCCCATTGTGGGAGGGGCAGAGACACAAACTACTGGAGGAAAAATCCCCATTGTGGGAGGGGCAGAGACACAAACTACTGCAGGAAATCTCCCCATTGTTGGAGTTGCAGAGACACAAACTACTGCAGGAAATCTCCCCATAGTGGGAGGGGCAGAGACACAAACTACTGCAGGAAATCTACCAATTGTGGGAGGGGCAGAGACACAAACTACTGCAGGAAATCTCCCCATTGTGGGAGGGGCAGAGACACAAACTACTGCAGGAAATCTCCCCATTGTGGGAGGGGCAGAGACACAAACTACTGCAGGAAAAATCCCCATTGTGGGAGGGGCAGAGACACAAACTACTGTAGGGAAATCTCCCCATTGTGGGAGAGGCAGAGACACAAACTACTGCAGGAAAAATCCCCATTGTGGGCGGGGCAGAGACACAAACTACTGGGGGAAATCTCCCCATTGTGGGAGGGGCAGAGACACAAACTACTGCAGGAAATCTCCCCATTGTGGGAGGGGCAGAGACAAAAACTAATGCAGGAAATCTCCCCATTGTGGGAGGGGCAGAGACACAAACTACTGCAGGAAATCTCCCCATTGTTGGAGTTGCAGAGACACAAACTACAGCAGGAAATCTACCCATTGTGGGAGGGGCAGAGACACAAACTACTGCAGGAAATCTCCCCATTGTGGGAGGGGCAGAGATAAACTACTGCAGGGAAATTTCCCCATTGTGGGAGGGGCAGAGACACAAACTACTGGGGGAAATCTCCCCATTGTGGGAGGGGCAGAGACAAACTACTGCAGGGAAATTTCCCCATTGTGGGAGGGGCAGAGACAAACTACTGCAGGGAAATCTCCCCATTGTGGGAGGGGCAGAGACAAACTACTGCAGGGAAATTTCCCCATTGTGGGAGGGGCAGAGACACAAACTGCTGCGGGGAAATCTTATTTCGAGAGATAAAATAAGCTGGTGAGTGGTTTGGTCATTAAAAAACAGTTACATACCTTCATCTCGGCTCCTGGTTGGCAGTGGAAGGAACAGACAGAACAATATATATTAAAGGAACATCTACCACAATAACACTTGTCTTATGATGGGAAAGGTCCAGAGTTTGCTTCTTGCCATAGCAGCCAAATTGTAAGCACACAGCTCAATGCACCACACCTCCGGGGGGCGCTGCAGAGTGAATAGAACACATAGAAGGCAATTGTTTTCTGTGTGTCCTAGCTGAGACAAGCGTTCATCAATGCAGGTCACCGCACTATAGCCTAAGACTTTCTCTGTACAACACCACGGAAGACGGTGGTGCTACACAAAGAATTTATAAATATTGTGAATAAGTGTAAAAACAACAATAATTATTATTATCAACATTTAAGAATCTGCATTTCCTTCACGGGCAGAAGCAAAGTCTGGACCATATCCTTCTAAGGCAACTTCACACAGGAGAAACTGGTGCAGCTGTGCATGGCAGCCAACCAGCTTCCAGGGTTTATTGCCAAAGCCTAATTGAACAGGCTGAAGCTAAAAGCTGATTGGCTGCCATGCAGAGCTGCACCAGATTTTGCAATCTCCAGCTTTAGTAAATCAACCCCAATGTTTTGTCAAATTCTGATTGGGTCACAGACAGAAAGAAAACGCATCAGCCATTGTGATCCTTGCGTCATAGAAACATACACAGATCAGCCATAAGATTCTGACAGGTGAAGTGAATTACATTGGATTATCTGGTTACAATGGCACCTGAAAGTGGGCGGGATATATTAGTCAGGAAGTAAACATGTCATCTCTGAAGTTGATGGGTTGAATCGGAAAAAATGGACAAGCGGAAGGATTGGAGGGAATTTAACAAGGACCAAATTATAATGTGTAGACGACTGGGTGAGAGCAACTCCAAAACTGCAGCTCTTGTGGGATGTACCCGGTCAGGACCGACCAAAAGTGCTCCAAGGAAGGAGAACCGGAAAAACCGGTGACAAGGTCATGCGGCCAAGGCTCATTGATGGGGTGGGGAGGGAAGACTCAGTGATGGAGGTGGGGAGGGGAAGGCTCATTGATGGAGGTGGGGAGGGAAGACTCAGTGATGGAGGTGGGGGTGAAGGCTCATTAATGGAGGTGGGGGAGGGAAGGCTCATTAATGGAGGTGGGGGAGGGAAGGCTCATTGATGGAGGTGGGGGAGGGAAGGCTCATTGATGGAGGTGGGGGAGGGAAGGCTCATTGATGGAGGTGGGGGAGGGAAGGCTCATTGATGGAGGTGGGGGAGGGAAGGCTCATTGATGGAGGTGGGGGAGGGAAGGCTCATTGATGGAGATGGGGAGAGAAGGCTCATTGATGGAGGTGGAGGAGGGAAGGCTCATTGATGGAGGTGGGGGAGGGAAGGCTCATTAATGGAGGTGGGGGAGGGAAGGCTCATTGATGGAGGTGGGGGAGGGAAGGCTCATTGATGGAGGTGGGGGAGGGAAGGCTCATTAATGGAGGTGGAGGAGGGGAAGGCTCATTGATGGAGATGGGGAGGGAAGGCTCATTGATGGAGATGGGGAGGGGAAGGCTCAGTGATGGGGGTGGGAAGGGAAGGCTCATTGATGGAGGTGGAGGAGGGAAGGCTCATTAATGGAGGTGGGGGAGGGAAGGCTCATTGATGGAGGTGGGGGAGGGAAGGCTCATTGATGGAGGTGGGGAGGGAAGGCTCATTGATGGAGGTGGAGAGGGAAGGCTCATTGATGGAGGTGGGGGAGGGAAGGCTCATTGATGGAGATGGGGAGAGAAGGCTCATTGATGGAGGTGGAGGAGGGAAGGCTCATTGATGGAGGTGGAGAGGGAAGGCTCATTGGTTGAGGTGGGGGAGGGGAAGGCTCATTGATGGAGGTGGGGAGGGGAAGGCTCAGTGATGGGGGTGGGAAGGGAAGGCTCATTGATGGAGGTGGAGGAGGGAAGGCTCATTAATGGAGGTGGGGGAGGGAAGGCTCATTGATGGAGGTGGGGGAGGGAAGGCTCATTGATGGAGGTGGGGAGGGAAGGCTCATTGATGGAGGTGGAGAGGGAAGGCTCATTGATGGAGGTGGAGGAGGGAAGGCTCATTGATGGAGGTGGAGGAGGGAAGGCTCATTGATGGAGGTGGGGAGGGAAGGCTCATTGATGGAGATGGGGAGAGAAGGCTCATTGATGGAGGTGGAGGAGGGAAGGCTCATTGATGGAGGTGGGGAGGGAAGGCTCATTGATGGAGGTGGAGGAGGGAAGGCTCATTGATGGAGGTGGGGAGGGAAGGCTCATTGATGGAGATGGGGAGAGAAGGCTCATTGATGGAGGTGGGGAGGGAAGGCTCATTGATGGAGGTGGAGGAGGGAAGGCTCATTGATGGAGGTGGGGAGGGAAGGCTCATTGATGGAGATGGGGAGAGAAGGCTCATTGATGGAGGTGGAGGAGGGAAGGCTCATTGATGGAGGTGGAGAGGGAAGGCTCATTGGTTGAGGTGGGGGAGGGGAAGGCTCAGTGATGGAGGTGGGGAGGGGAAGGCTCAGTGATGGGGGTGGGAAGGGAAGGCTCATTGATGGAGGTGGAGGAGGGAAGGCTCATTGATGGAGGTGGAGGAGGGGAAGGCTCATTGATGGAGGTGGAGAGGGAAGGCTCATTGATGGAGGTGGGGAGGGAAGGCTCATTGATGAAGGTGGGAAGGGGAAGGCTCATTGATGGAGGTGGGGAGGGGAAGGCTCATTGATGGAGGAGGGGGAGGGAAGGCTCATTGATGGAGGTGGGGAGGGAAGGCTCATTGATGGAGGTGGGGAGGGAAGGCTCATTGATGGAGGTGGGGGAAGGAAGGCTCATTGATGGAGGTGGGGGAGGGAAGGCTCATTGATGGAGGTGGGGTGGGGAGCTAAAATTTGTGAATTTGTTGTGTATGGGGGCTGTGTAGCTGCAGACTGGTCAGGGTGCCCATGCTGACCCGTGTCCACAGCCAAAAAGCCTACAATGGGCACGTGAGCATCAGAACTAGACCACGGAGCATTGGAAGAAGGTGGCCTGGTCTGATGAATATAGGAATGGTTTGAGGAACACAGCAACCAGTTGGAGGTGTTGACCTGGCCTCCAAATTCTCCAGATCTCAGTCCCATTGGAAAAACTAGTCTGATCCATGGACGCCCCACCTCGCAGCGTACAAGATTTAAAGGATCTGCTGCTGACAGCGTGGTGCCAGAGACCACAGCGTACCTTCAGAGGTCTAGTGGAGCCCATTCCTCCACGGGTCAGGGCAAAAGGGGGAACTACCCAATATTAGGTGGGTGGTCATATTATTATGGCTGATTAGTGTATTTTCACAACACTGCCTACGAGAGGGACCTGCAGAAATCTTCCACTCTGCATACATCTATAAGGAGACGTGAAATCCCGCTCCTTGCAGTATTGATCGGTGATTAGTGAACAGGATGGGTTATCGGGGAGAATAATCTCACATTATCTGAGCAGTGAAGGTCTCTGGAGGAATTAGTATTGATGGGTTGGCACAATTTTTCAAGGTTTACAGCGCTGCCAGAGTCACCCGTACCATGGAAGGCCCGGCCTGTGCTTGGGGCAAATCCACTATAGTAAAATAAATGGTATTCTGGTACATACGGGGTTAATACCCGGAATGATAATATTCAGAATATGAATTCCTTTTTTTATATATCGTGTGTCTTTATGTTTCTACATTTACATGCAGGCCAAGCTGTCCACCAATGGAGACAGTTACAGGGGTTGGAAAAACAACATAAAACTGCCAGCATGCTTACAAGGGTCGGCTTTCATTCATGAAGTATAAAGGGTTAGTCCTCCTTTACCAAAAAAATGCCTATACTGGTAGGGGGCGCCTGTAGATAAAAAACAAACCGATCCTCCTCTTCTCGGGTCCCCTGCCGTCACTCCTGGCTCCTCCTTTTCTTGGTGTGCCACCATAGGAAGCTACTTCCTATGGTGGCACACTTGCCGGACCGTTCCTGAGCCACGCTGCCTGTGTCCAAAGACACAGACAGTGCGGTGTGGCTCCGCCCCCTCGCAATACGTATACATATATGTATGTGGTTTGCAAGTGCTTAACCGGGGTGATGGCTAAAGCTATCAGCCATAACTCCGTTTTTTTTTTTCTTTTTCAGCCAGCAGCTGGCTTTCTCATAAAAGCGATTTGAGCGGCCCATTAGCCTCTGGATCGCTGCGCTTTCTAATTGGCCCAGCGGCCGGTTCCCTACTGTGCTCGCGCGACGCGCTTTCTAATTGGCCCAGCAGTGGAGGGAGGCCGAACTTCTGAGAGACGGCGCCGCGGCTCTGGGAGTGGGGAAGGGGACCTGTCAAAAACAGGTACCCATTCCCCCCCCCCCCTCAAAGGTGCCAAATGTGGAGGAGACAAATAAGCGGACGTTCCACTTTTGGGTGGAACTTCGCTTTAAGCTTAAAAATGTTTCGGCTTTACCACCACTCAAACTTCAGTGTGTTTTTTTTTTTACTGAAATTTTGTGATTCGTAAACTATTGTGCGACTGCTTTGTGACATGAAGAAATTGTAACCACCACTATTTTATTCTCCAGGGTGTCTTCCTTTCGGAAAATATGTTTCGGGGGGTTTTATGTCATCTTCAGGCCTAAAACGATTATTTTAAAACATATTTGCAACAAAATGCAAGCGAAAGGGTTAAACCCCCGCCCCCCCCCCCCCACATACAGGCCCCTGTTTATGTGTGTGGGGGGGGGGGGGGGTATCTTTGCATGATTGTCACATCTCCAGTAGCTGCAATAAATCTCCAATTAGCGATAAGGAGATGGCGGCTCTCTTGATGAACGCAGACTCTGCCCCATACCGAGCGCCACAAATCATACACCGCTACCGGTAAACATCGCCATAAAAGCCATTAGGAGGGTGAAGGTTGGACCAGGGGAATCATAGGGGGGGGGGGGGGGGGGGCGTGGTCCAACTGATCCCTCACCTTAAAGTGGAAATCCACCTTTTCTTAAAAAAGTAGCGAATGCAGCAAATTTTGCAGTGAAGCTGCAGAGCATTGCACCTATGATCAGTGTGTCGCGGGTGCAATGCGCAGGCTCTTGCAGTGTCCCCCCCTCCAGCCTCAGGTGAAACTGGTTGGAGGAGGTGAGGCAGGAGGGGCCACCTTGGGATGATGCGGTGGTGGGGGCGGAGCCTAAATGTGAATGACAACATAACGCCGCATACAGAGGCGCCCCACGATTGAGCTCCTCTTGGGGGGTGTTGCTTGCATCAATGTTTTATGTTATACCCTAAATATGAGCAAAGCCTCAAACATGATAGAAAAGGTGAACCAGCTAAATATGTTCATGGTGAACCAACACGGAAGATGTGTAAAGTCATAGTAGAAAAGCCTGTCCCCTGCCAGCATGCTGCTGAGAAGGGTTCTTGCTCTCCGTGTGGAAGCAGTGGTCTCCTTGCAGAGGTCTCCTCTCCCCTCCAATCAGCAAAGTTCATGCTCATTGTGGATTGGAGACCTCCCTGTCTGATTCAGCAGGGGGCCTACCGGACCTCTGCGGAGAGACTGCTGCTTCCACAAAGAGGTCTGAGGCACCCTATGCCAGGGCAGAGCTACTCCCCTCCAATCAGCAAAGTTCATGCTCCCTGTTGATTGGAGATCTCCACGTCTGACTCAGCAGGGGGCTCACCAGACCTCTGCGGAGAGACTGCTGCTTCCACAAAAGAGGTCTGGGACACCCTATGGCAGGGCAGAGCTACACCCCTCCAATCAGCAAAGTTCATGCTCCCTGTTGATTGGAGACCTCGATGTCTGATTCAGAGAGGAGCGCGCCAGACCTCTGCGGAGAGGCTGCTGCTTCCACAAAAAAAGGGCAAGTGTTGTTCTTGCTGGCTTTTGTAAATAGGCTGTGGCTGCTTTTTAAAGAGGGCAATCTTAGATAGACTTTAAAGCCCAACTCCAAAAAACACTTTATGTAGTAACAGCAACAAATGAAAGCTGTAAACCACACGAATAAAAGATGACTGTTGTGTTATATGGTTGGTCACAACCTCTGTATATGTTACTTTTGCTGGACAGCTTGGCCTGTTACAGAAAGTTTAAAAAAAAAAAAAAAACAGCGGGTGCTTGGCAGTACTTGATCACAAGTTTGGGAACACGCTATACACCGGGCCCATTCACTTTCATGTGATGGAGGAGCTCTTACTCTGATGGTTCCTCCATGTTTTCTTTCAGACTCTCCATCAGGGATTCCTCGCTCAGCTCCACTGTTTCTGGAGGGACGCGCAGCAGCCAGGACACGTGGGAGATTAACACGCGGCTCCGTGCGTCGTAGTACCCTGCGGGGGAAAGAGAACCATCATATCATGTCCTGCCCATTGTCAACCCCTTAAAGGGGACCTTTCTGTGTCCCATGCAACAGGTTCTCTTTAATGTCGGCCCCACCCACTGAACATACTCAACGTTTCCTTTTCTCCCCCATTGCTCGGTCCTGTGTAAGCTCCATGTCCTGATAGGTTAAGGAATCTCTCCCCGCCCCCCATGGGTGCATGAACAGCCAACTGCCAACAACCCGCCCCACCACATGGGAGGGATGGGGAGGAGTCAGTCACATGGGAGGGAGGAGTTAATCACATAGGAGGGGTAAGGAGGAGTCAGTCACGTGGGAGGGAGGAGTCAGTCACATGGGAGGGGAAGTCAATCACATGGGAGGGAGGAGTCAGTCACATGGGAGGGAGGAGTCAGTCACATGGGAGGGAGGAGTCAGTCACATGGGAGGGAGGAGTCAGTCACATGGGAGGGAGGAGTCAGTCACATGGGAGGGAGGAGTCAGTCACATGGGAGGGAGGAGTCAGTCACATGGAAGGGGGAGAAGTCAGTCACATGGAAGGGGGAGAAGTCAGTCAAATGGGTGGGGAGGAGTCAGTTATATGGGAGGGGATTGAGGGAGGAGTCATTTGCATTGGGAGGGGAAAAAGGGAGGAGTCAGTCACATGGGAGGGAGGAGTCAGTCACATGGGAGAGGTGGAGGGGGAGTCAGTCACATGGAAGGGGGAGTCAGTCACATGAGAGGGGGAGGAGTCAGTTACATGGGAGGAAGGAATCAGTCACATGGGAGGGAGGAGTCAGTCACATGGGAGAGGTGGAGAGGAGTCAGTCACATGGAAGAGGTGGGGAGGAGTCGGTCACATGGGAGGGAGGAGTCAGTCACATGGGAGGAGGAGTCAGTCACATGGAAGGGGGAGAAGTCAGTTATATGGGAGGGGATTGAGGGAGGAGTCATTCGCATGGGAGGGGAAAAAGGGAGGAGTCAGTCACATGGGAGAGGTGGGGGGGAGTCAGTTATATGAGGGGGAGGGAGGAGTCAGTCACATGGGAGGGAAGGGAGGGAGGAGTCAGTCACATGGGAGAGGTAGGTAGGAGTCAGTCACATGGGAGGGAGGAGTCAGTCACATGGGAGGGGTGCGGAGGAGTCAGTGACATGGGAGGGAGGAGTCAATGACATAGGAGGGGTGGGGAGGAGTCAGTGACATGGGAGGGAGGAGTCAGTGACATGGGAGGGGTGGGGAGAAATCAGTCATATGGGAGGGAGGAGTCAGTGACATGGGAGGGGTGGGGAGGAGTCCTTCACATGGGAGGGAGGAGTCAGTCACATGGGTGAAAGGAGTCAGTCACATATGAGGGAGGAGTCAGGCACATGGAAGAGGTGGGAGGGAGGAGTCAGGCACATGGGAGAGGTGGGAGGGAGAAGTCAGTCACATGGGAGGGAGAAGTCAGTCACATGGGAGGGAGGAGTCAGTCACATGGCAGGGGCAAAAGGGAGGAGTCAGTCACATGGCAGGGGCGAGGGGGAGGAGTCAGTCACATGGGAGGGGTGGGGAGGAGTCAGTTATATGGGAGGGGAGGGAGGGAGGAGTCAGTCACATGGGAGAGGTGGAGAGGAGTCAGTCACATGGGAGGTATGGGAAGGAGTCGATCACATGGGAGGTAGGAGTCAGTAAACGAGAGGGAGGAGTCAGTACATGGAAGGGTTGGAAGGGAAGAATCAGTCACATGGGAGGGAGGAGTCAGTACACGGGAGGGGTGGAAGGGAAGAGTTAGTCACATGGGAGGGAAGGGAGGAGTCAGTCACATGGGAGGGGTGGGGAGGAGTCAGGACATGGGAGGGGAGGGAGGAGTCAGTCACATGGGAGGGGAGGGAGGAGTTAGTCAAATTGGAGAGGTGGGGTGGAGTCAGTAACATTGGAGGGAGGAGTCAGTCACATGGGAGGGAGGAGTCAGTCACATAGGAGCGAGGAGTCAGTCACATAGGAGGGAGGAGTCAGTCACATAGGAGGGAGGAGTCAGTCACATGGGAGGGAGGAGTCAGTCACATGGGAGGGAGGAGTCAGTCACACAGTCACATGCACATTCCTGGAAGTAGCAGGGATTTTCTTTGGATGAAGGGGGGGGGGGGTGTAGATAGGGGACTGTGTGCTGCTGTTGGGGGCCGCCATTAAAGTGAACCTGTTGCCTTTTGGCAATATACATTGAGGGTCTTTCCGGGAGGGGCTAACATGATATAAATCCTGTGAAGTTTTATAATATTAAAAATTCCTCTTTAGTAAACAGAATAAAAAAATAAAAACATACCATCCCGGAGGGAGAATGACACCAAATCCTAGGAGAGAAAGGAGAGAGATCGGGGTCAGCCAGCAGCCAATCACAGCGTAATATCCTCAGATACATTGTTTCATTATAAGTGCAGCTTGTCCAGTAATGTGTCATTGTAACTCTCCATGTATTTATTACCTCTCAGAGATCACAGTACTTCCCCTGACAAGGCCTTCACCTGTCTTTCTCTCCAGAAAGACAGCGCCATCTTTGTTCAGGTGCATGGAGGCAAGAAAACATGCCTGGGCGCACACGGGGGATGGGCGGGGGGATGGGCGCACACGGGGGATGGGGGGGGGGCGGGGGGGTCAGGGGTTTGTGTTGGCGCCGGGAGACAGCAGCAAGTCTGTTGTTTCTCAAAAGAACAAGCTCTCTTGCAGTTATATCAGTTAGAGGGGATGAGACAAACCATTTACCACTGACAGGGGTGCTTACAACGATCAGCTTTTATTTTTTTTTAATGTAAAATCTTTATCCCAAAAGGAAAAGTGAAAAACTGCGGGGAAAGTAATCCTAAAAACAGAAAACGAATGCAGCCGCCACATCTACTGATTGGTAAGCTGCAATATCTGACATTTCTGGTTTTGGGTTTAATTCGGATTTAATGTACCTGGATGTGATGTGTATTGATCAGAACCGATCAGCCGCACAGATCGCCGTTACCTGAGTGATAAGAGTCGGCTTCTCCTTCATGACGGAATCCTCCAGCAGAACCGTGGTGAAGGTTTCCGTTCCTTCTCCTCCCAATCCGCTGGCGAAGGCCTCCATGGCCGGAATGACGGAGGGGGACAAGTCCAACCATCGCACCAAATCCTCCACAAACCTCCGGCAGAAATCCCTACAGGAGAGGACAACAGACTGTAAGGCACACTCACCGGACACTTCATTAGGTACACCCGTTCAGTCGCTCGGTAACACAAATTAATAATCAGCCAATCACAAGGCAGCAACTCAATGCATTTAGTCATCTAGACGTAGTGAAGACGACTTGCCGAAGTTCAAACCGAGCGTCAGAATGGGGAAGAAAGGGGATTGAAGTGACTTTGAACGTGGCATGGTTGTTGGTGGCAGACGAGCCGGTCTGGGGAATTCTGGGATTTTCACACACAACCATCTCTCAGGGATTACAGAGAATGGTGGGAAAAAGAGAAAATATCCAGTGAGCGGCAGTTGTGTGGAGGAAAATGACTCGTTGAGGTCAGAGGAGAATGGGCAGACTGGTTCCAGATGATAGAAAGACAACAGTAACTCAGATAACCACAAGGTATGCAGAATACCATCTCTGAACTCACAACACATTCAACCTTGAAGCAGATGGGCTACAGCAGCAGAAGACCCCACCGGGTGCCGCTCCTGTCAGCTAAGAACGGGAAACTGAGGCTACAATTGGCACAGATCACCAAAATTGGACAATAGAAGATTGGAAAAACGTTGCCGGGTCTGATGAGTCTGAATTTCAGCTCCGACATTCAGATGGTGGGGTGAGAATTTGGTGCATGGACCCATCCTGCCTTGTATCACCGGTTCAGGCTGGTGGTGGGGGTGTAATGGTGTGGGGGATGGGGTATCACTGGTTCAGGCTGGTGGTGGGGATGTAATGGTGTGGGGGATGGGATATCACCGGTTCAGGCTGGTGGTGGGGGTGTAATGGTGTGGGGGATGGGATATCACCGGTTCAGGCTGGTGGTGGGGGTATCTCCGATTCAGGCTGGTGGTGGGGGTGTAATAGTGTGGGGGATGGTATATCACCGGTTCAGGCTGGTGGTGGGGGTGTAATGGTGTGGGGGATGGGATATCACCGGTTCAGGCTGGTGGTGGGGGTGTAATGGTGTGGGGGATGGGATATCACCGGTTCAGGCTGGTGGTGGGGGTGTAATGGTGTGGGGGATGGGATATCACCGGTTCAGGCTGGTGGTGGGGGTGTAATGGTGTGGGGGATGGGGTATCACTGGTTCAGGCTGGTGGTGGGGGTGTAATGGTGTGGGGGATGGGGTATCACCGGTTCAGGCTGGTGGTGGGGGTGTAATGGTGTGGGGGATGGGATATCACCGGTTCAGGCTGGTGGTGGGGGTGTAATGGTGTGGGGGATGGGGTATCTCCGATTCAGGCTGGTGGTGGGGGTGTAATGGTGTGGGGGATGGGGTATCACCGGTTCAGGCTGCTGGTGGGGGTGTAATGGTGTGGGGGATGGGGTATCACCGGTTCAGGCTGGTGGTGGGAGTCTAATGGTGTGGGGGATGGGATATCACCGGTTCAGGCTGGTGGTGGGGGTGTAATGGTGTGGGGGATGGGGTATCACCGGTTCAGGCTGGTGGTGGGGGTGTAATGGTGTGGGGGATGGGGTATCACCGGTTCAGGCTGGTGGTGGGGGTGTAATGGTGTGGGGGATGGGATATCACCGGTTCAGGCTGGTGGTGGGGGTGTAATGGTGTGGGGGATGGGGTATCTCCGATTCAGGCTGGTGGTGGGGGTGTAATGGTGTGGGGGATGGGGTATCACTGGTTCAGGCTGCTGGTGGGGGTGTAATGGTGTGGGGGATGGGATATCACCGGTTCAGGCTGGTGGTGGGGTGTAATGGTGTGGAGGATGGGATATCACCAGTTCAGGCTGGTGGTGGGGGTGTAATGGTGTGGGGGATGGGGTATCACCGGTTCAGGCTGGTGGTGGGGGTGTAATGGTGTGGAGGATGGGATATCACCGGTTCAGGCTGGTGGTGGGGGTGTAATGGTGTGGGGGGATGGGATATCACCGGTTCAGGCTGGTGGTGGGGGTGTAATGGTGTGGGGGGATGGGATATCACCGGTTCAGGCTGGTGGTGGGGGTGTAATGGTGTGGGGGATGGGATATCACCGGTTCAGGCTGGTGGTGGGGGTGTAATGATGTGGGGGATGGGATATCACCGGTTCAGGCTGGTGGTGGGGGTGTAATGGTGTGGGGAGATGGGGTATCACCGGTTCAGGCTGGTGGTGAGGGTGTAATGGTGTGGGGGATGGGATATCACCGGTTCAGGCTGGTGGTGGGGGTGTAATGGTGTGGGGAATGGGATATCACCGGTTCAGGCTGGTGGTGGGGGTGTAATTGTGTGGGGGGATGGGATATCACCGGTTCAGGCTGGTGGTGGGGGTGTAATGGTGTGGGGGATGGGGTATCACCGGTTCAGGCTGGTGGTGGGGGTGTAATGGTGTGGGGGATGGGATATCACCGGTTCAGGCTGGTGGTGGGGGTGTAATGGTGTGGGGAATGGGATATCACCGGTTCAGGCTGGTGGTGGAGGTGTAATGGTGTGGGGGATGGGGTATCACCGGTTCAGGCTGGTGGTGGGGGTGTAATGGTGTGGGGGATGGGGTATCACCGGTTCAGGCTGGTGGTGGGGGTGTAATGGTGTGGGGGATGGGATATCACCGGTTCAGGCTGGTGGTGGAGGTGTAATGGTGGGGGGGATGGGATATCACCGGTTCAGGCTGGTGGTGGGGGTGTAATGGTGTGGGGGATGGGATATCACCGGTTCAGGCTGGTGGTGGAGGTGTAATGGTGGGGGGGGGATGGGGTATAACCGGTTCAGGCTGGTGGTGGGGTGTAATGGTGTGGGGGATGGGGTATCACCGGTTCAGGCTGCTGGTGGGGGTGTAATGGTGTGGGGGATGGGGTATCACCGGTTCAGGCTGGTGGTGGGGGTGTAATGGTGTGGGGGATGGGGTATCACCGGTTCAGGCTGGTGGTGGGGATGTAATGGTGTGGGGGATGGGGTATCACCGGTTCAGGCTGGTGGTGGGGATGTAATGGTGTGGGGGATGGGGTATCACCGGTTCAGGCTGGTGGTGGGGATGTAATGGTGTGGGGGATGGGCACACTTTGTACCCCTTAGTACCAATTGAGCATGGTTTAACTACTTGACATCCGCACTATGGCCGAATGATGGCCACAGCGTGGACCCGAATTCCCGGGAGGCCGTCTTACGACGGCCTCCCCTGTGCACGCGCCCTGCAGGGTGCGCACCGAGCACGCTCTGATCACTGAGTCACTGAGACTCGGCTGATCCGATCCGAGTAAGGGGCCGGTCCCGGCCCTTACCATGTGATCAGCTGTCAGCCAATGACAGCTGATCACATGATCTAAACAAAAGATCAGTAATCGTTAGCATGAGTAGAAAAAAAAGCCGATCACCGGCTCAGATGAGAGGGACACCGGTCCCGAAGTGGAAGAGGCGCATCTGCCTCATCAGTGCCACGTAACAGTGCCCACAAGTACCAGCTATCAATGCCCACCGGCAGTGCCAAGCAGTGCCACCGAGCAGTGCTGCCTATCAGTGTAACTGATCAGTGCCCATCACTGCCGCCTATCAGTGCCGCCTCATCAGCGTACATCAATGAAGGAGAAAAATTACCTGTTTTAATTTTTTTATAACAAAATATAAAAAAATATATATTTTTTTTCTAAATTCAGTCTTTTTACATTTTTTTTAACGAAGAATAAAAACCGCAGAGGTGATTAAATACCATCAAAAGAAAGCTCTATTTGTGGGGAAAAAACGATAAAAATTTCATTTGTGTACAGTGTTTTATGACCGTGAAATTGTCATTCAAAGTGCGACAGCGCTGAAAGCTAAAGATTAGTCTGGATAGGAGGGGGGTTTAAGTGCCCGGTAAGCAAGTGGTTAATCACCACGACCTACCTGAGTATTGTCGCTGACCTAGGGTTGCCACATCATCCCTTTAATCCAGGACACATATTAATTACTCGGGTTCTGAGACGAATTTTATGCAGATAAGGCACCAAGTGAGTTTTATTACCATCAGAATCATCCACAGAACCTGTGTAATTATTATGTGTCCTGGATTAAAGGGATGATGTGGCGACTCTACGCTGACCATGTCCATCCCTTTATGACTACAGTGTCCCCATCTTCTGATGGCTCCTTCCAGCAGGATAATGCACCATGTCACAAAGCTCCAATCATCTCACCACTGGACAATGAGGTCCCTGTCCTCCAATGGCCTCCACACTCACCACATCTCATCCAATAGAGAACCTTTGGGATGTGGAGGAACGGGAGATTGGCATCATGGATGTGCAGCCGACAAATCTGCAGTAACTGTGTGATGTTATCATGTCACTATGGAGGAAAATCTCTGAGGAACGTTTCCAACACCTTGTTCTATCTATGCCACCAAGAATGAAGGCAAAAGAGGGTCCAACCCGGGACTAGCAAGGGGGACCTAATAAAGGGGGTCCAACCCGCTACTAGCAAGGGGGACCTAATAAAGGGGGTCCAACCCGCTACTAGCAAGGGGGACCTAATAAAGGGGGTCCAACCCGCTACTAGCAAGGGGGACCTAATAAAGGGGGTCCAACCCACTACTAGCAAGGGGGACCTAATAAAGGGGGTCCAACCCGCTACTAGCAAGGGGGACCTAATAAAGGGGGTCCAACCTGCTACTAGCAAGGGGGACCTAATAAAGGGGGTCCAACCCACTACTAGCAAGGGGGACCTAATAAAGGGGGTCCATCCCGCTACTAGCAAGGGGGACCTAATAAAGGGGGTCCAACCCACTACTAGCAAGGGGGACCTAATAAAGGGGGTCCAACCCGCTACTAGCAAGGGGGACCTAATAAAGGGGGTCCAACCCGATACTAGCAAGGGGGACCTAATAAAGGGAGTCCAACCCACTACTAGCAAGGGGGACCTAATAAAGGGGGTCCAACCCACTACTAGCAAGGGGGACCTAATAAAGGGGGTCCAACCCACTACTAGCAAGGGGGACCTAATAAAGGGGGTCCAACCCGCTACTAGCAAGGGGGACCTAATAAAGGGGGTCCATCCCGCTACTAGCAAGGGGGACCTAATAAAGGGGGTCCAACCCGCTACTAGCAAGGGGGACCTAATAAAGGGGGTCCATCCCGCTACTAGCAAGGGGGACCTAATAAAGGGGGTCCAACCCGCTACTAGCAAGGTGGACCTAATAAAGGGGGTCCAACCCACTACTAGCAAGGGGGACCTAATAAAGGGGGTCCAACCCGGGACTAGCAAGGAGGAGCTAATATAGAGGGTCCAACCCGCTACTAGCAAGGGGGACCTAATAAAGGGGGTCCAACCCGCTACTAGCAAGGGGGACCTAATAAAGGGGGTCCAACCCACTACAGGCAAGGTGGACCTAATAAAGGGGGTCCTACCCGCTACTAGCAAGGGGGACCTAATAAAGTGGCCAGTGAGTGTAAATGCAGATCAGAAGTCGCAGTTACTGGGAAGCCGCATGTCGCAGCCTCCTCTACCTGAAAACCTGTTTGAGACGGACGCATCCAAATTTCTTCAACATTTTATGTGGGGATAAAGAATCTCCTATCTGATGTTGGCGCTCGGGTGATGGTAGAAGTGATGATGGTGATTGGGTGATGGTAGAAGTGATGATGGTGATTGGGTGATGGTAGAAGTGATGATGGTGATTGGGTGATGGTAGAAGTGATGATGGTGATTGGGTGATGGTAGAAGTGATGATGGTGATTGGGTGATGGTAGAAGTGATGGAGGTGATTGGGTGATGGTAGAAGTGATGATGGTGATTGGGTGATGGTAGAAGTGATGGAGGTGATTGGGTGATGGTAGAAGTGATGATGGTGATTGGGTGATGGTAGAAGTGATGGAGGTGATTGGGTGATGGTAGAAGTGATGGAGGTGATTGGGTGATGGTAGAAGTGATGATGGTGATTGGGTGATGGTAGAAGTGATGATGGTGATTGGGTGATGGTAGAAGTGATGGTGGTGATTGGGTGATGGTAGAAGTGATGGAGGTGATTGGGTGATGGTAGAAGTGATGATGGTGATTGGGTGATGGTAGAAGTGATGATGGTGATTGGGTGATGGTAGAAGTGATGGAGGTGATTGGGTGATGGTAGAAGTGATGATGGTGATTGGGTGATGGTAGAAGTGATGATGGTGATTGGGTGATGGTAGAAGTGATGATGGTGATTGGGTGATGGTAGAAGTGATGATGGTGATTGGGTGATGGTAGAAGTGATGATGGTGATTGGGTGATGGTAGAAGTGATGATGGTGATTGGGTGATGGTAGAAGTGATGATGGTGATTGGGTGATGGTAGAAGTGATGGAGGTGATTGGGTGATGGTAGAAGTGATGATGGTGATTGGGTGATTGAGAAGTGATGGTGATGGTGATGGTAGAATGTGATGATGGTGATTGGGTGATGGTAGAAGTGATGATGGTGATTGGGTGATGGTAAGAAGTGATGATGGTGATTGGGTGATGGTAGGTGATGGTAGAAGTGATGATGGTGATTGGGTGATGGTAGAAGTGATGGAGGTGATTGGGTGATGGTAGAAGTGATGATGGTGATTGGGTGATGGTAGAAGTGATGATGGTGATTGGGTGATGGTAGAAGTGATGGAGGTGATTGGGTGATGGTAGAAGTGATGGAGGTGATTGGGTGATGGTAGAAGTGATGATGGTGATTGGGTGATGGTAGAAGTGATGATGGTGATTGGGTGATGGTAGAAGTGATGGTGGTGATTGGGTGATGGTAGAAGTGATGGAGGTGATTGGGTGATGGTAGAAGTGATGATGGTGATTGGGTGATGGTAGAAGTGATGATGGTGATTGGGTGATGGTAGAAGTGATGATGGTGATTGGGTGATGGTAGAAGTGATGATGGTGATTGGGTGATGGTAGAAGTGATGATGGTGATTGGGTGATGGTAGAAGTGATGGAGGTGATTGGGTGATGGTAGAAGTGATGATGGTGATTGGGTGATGGTAGAAGTGATGATGGTGATTGGGTGATGGTAGAAGTGATGGAGGTGATTGGGTGATGGTAGAAGTGATGATGGTGATTGGGTGATGGTAGAGTGATGATGTGATTGTGGGATGATGGTGATTGGGTGATGGTAGAAGTGATGATGGTGATTGGGTGATGGTAGGAAGTGATGATGGTGATTGGGTGATGGTAGAAGTGATGATGGTGATTGGGTGATGGTAGAAGTGATGATGGTGATTGGGTGATGGTAGAAGTGATGAGGTTATTGGGTGATGGTAGAAGTGATGGTGGTGATTGGAATTATAGAGAACTATACCATGCAAGACTTGTGATGCCATAAGAGCTACCAAATGGCACTACAAGGCTGCAGGTAACAATACACACCAACCAGCCATAACATTATGACCTAATATTGAGTAGGCCCCCCCCCCCCCGCTCTCCTGACCCGTCCGGGTATGGACTCCACTAGACCTCTGAAGGTATGCTGTGGTGTGTGGCACCGAGCCGTCCGTAGCAGGTCCTTTGAGTAGACCTGGGCAATTCGTTTCATTCCTAATTTGTTTTTTTAATGAATTTCGACAAATTCGTTCATTCGGAAATATCCGAATTAACGGAAAAAACTAATTTTTACGAATTAATATAAACCCAAAATTCGAAAAACTAAGATGATAACTAACGAATAATAACTTACCTATTACCAACTATTCAATGATAGGTATTGGAATTGCCTTTCAAATTTGGCTGTTAGTGAAGGTAACGAATACGAATTTATCCGAAGTTACGAATTATCCGAAATAACGAATGCCGTATGTAAACGAATGGAATGTAACGAATTAATAATAATAATTAACAATAATAAAAACGTATTATTTATTATTAATTAATTTGTTCCTTTCCATTTGTTTAGACGCGGCATTCGTTATTTCGGATAATTTGTAACTTCGGATAAATTCGTATTCGTTACGTTCACTAACAGCCAAATTTGAAAGGAAATTCCAATACCTACTGTATAATTTAATAGTTAGTTATTCTTTCAAATTCTCAGATTCGCAAGTCACATGTCACAACTCAGATTAGTTAAGATGCTGATCCGACTTGGATGCGACTTCAGTTGAATTCAATGGACTGAAGTCGGACCAAAGTAGTGCAGGAACCTTTTCACAAGTCAGACCGGTTAAGACGGGACTAGAGGTCGACCGATATATCGGCCGATATTTGGTGTTTTTTACTTAATCGGCATCGGCCGATTGTGCTGATAAAAAAAGGCCGATATAACTTCAGCGTGACTTGCAAATGACTTCTGTAGAAGTCAGTGCAAGTTGCCTGAAATCTTCTGTGAAGCGACTTCTCCCTCCTCTGGGCAGCCAAATCTGATAAAAAGAACCTGAAGGATACAATGTTTACACTTAGAGCCCTTTCACACTGGGGCGGTTTGCAGGCGCTATTGCGCTAATAATAGCGCCTGCAAACCGACCCGAATGTGCCGCTGCTTGCATTCCAGTGTGAAAGCCCCCGAGGGCTTGCACACTGGAGCGATGCGCTGGCAGGGCGGTAAAAAAAGTCCTGCCAGCAGCATCTTCGGAGCGGTGAAGGAGCGGAGTGTATACCGCTCCTTCACCGCTCCTGCCCATTGAAATCAATGGGACGGCGCCGCTATACCGCCGGCAAAGCGCCTCTGCAGAGGCGCTTTGCGGTGGTATTTAACCCTTTCTCGGCCGCTAGCGGGGGGTAAAACCGCCCCGCTAGCGGCCGCATACCGACGGTAAAACGCCGCTAATATTAGCGGCGTTTTACCGCCGACAACGCCCCCCCCCCCCGCCCCAGTGTGAAAGGGCTCTTATGAATGAACTAAATTCTGTGTGTAGAAGCTCTCAATTTAACCATTTAAAGACTAAATCTTTTCTGACATTTGTTGCTTACAAGTAAAAATCCTGTATTTTCTGCTAGAAAATCACTTAGAACCCCCAAACATTATATATATATATATATTTTTTAGCAGAGACCCTAGGGAATAAAATAGCGGTTGTTGCAATATTTTATGTCACACGGTCTTTCAAACGCAATTTTTTTTGAAAAAATACATTAATAAATAAAAATAAAAAACTAAAACAGTAAAGTTAGCCCATTTTTTTTCATCCAAAAGTTTTGATTACCTGTTTTTGTGTATTTAATATTTAAGATATAGTTTTTTTTTTTCTAAATTCTACATACAAGTGAACTGATTGGAGGTTTGTTTTATTTAATAAATGTTTAAACGTAAAAAAATTTCTGTATCACTTAAGGCTGCTTTCACACTGGAGCGGGCATGCGTTGATGGTAAAGCGCTGCTAGTTTTAGCGGCGCTTTACCGTCATTTTAGCGGCACTATTCTGCTGCTAGCAGGGCGCTTATAACCCACCTAGCAGCCGAGGAAGGGGTTAAATGCGCCCCTGAAGCACCGCTGCCTAAACGCTTTGCAGGCGCTTCGGCAGCGGTGCGCATTCATTTCAATGGGCAGGAGTGGTGGAGGAGGGGTATACACCGCTCCAAAGATGCTGCTTGCAGGACTTTTTTTTAACATCCTGCCAGCGCATCGCCTCAGTGTGAAAGCACTCGGGATATCACACTGAGACTGCAGGGGAGCCGTTTTACAGGCACTTTACAGGCGCTATTTTTAGCTCAAAAGCGCCTGAAAAACGCCCCAGTGTGAAAGGGGTCTAAATGTTAGATTTTATGAGATGAAGAGGGGAAAAAAAAAAAAACAAAATAAAAAAAATAAAAAAAAAAATCGGCCTAATATATCAGCCCAAAAAAAATCGGCATCACATATCGGCCAATCGGCCACCAAGATTTCTAAATATCGGCATCGGCCAGAGAAAAACACATATCGGTCGACCTCTAGACGGGTCTCTCATAGGGAAACATTGGTTTTTACATGTCATGCAACTTGTGCTCTCAAAGTCGGAGCGCTTGTCGCACCGGTGTGAACCGGACCTAAGACCGATCTGTTTGCTCAGAAATCTCTATATTACCTTTGTTCTTTCTCCGGGAAGAGCTGAGCCAAAGAAATGGCGCACAGTCCTGCGAGAGCAAACCTGGCTGGTTCCTGCAGCAACCTCCCCAGCACCACCCGCTTGCTCTGTCCATCCGGCTCATCCTGCATGACGGCCCTCACAGGACTCACCTGCAACAAGATCAAAAATCTTCAAGAATATGGACACAAAAAAACACCTGAAAGTCCCACCTGTGCAAGGCATGGATGGAACAGGCTGGGTCTGGAATCCAGTCCAAACCAGCTCACGCTCTGCGTCAAATGATCCCCTCATCTCCTATCCTACCCGAGACTATCAATGGAATGCCAACAATCGACTTTCTAAAAAGCGGTTGAGAAGCCAATCAATGACCAGAAACAAGACAAACCTCTGGAGAGCAGCATTTCTGGGCTGTCTGTAGACTCTAAAAACCCATACAGAACTCAGATATAAGATCCATACAGAAAGTATTTACAGTACCCATATACAAAACCCATTCAGAACCCATCTAGAAGATCCATAAAGAACCCCTATAAAAAAGACAGACACAGAACCCTTATAGAAGATGCATATAGATTCCATACAAAACCCATATAGAAGATTCATACAGATCCGGTATAGAAGGAATATGGAAGGTCCATACAGAACCCATAGAGAAGATCTATACACATCCCATATAGAACTCATACAGAAGACCTATACAGAACCCATAGAGAAGATCTATACAAGGTGACAGCTATAGAAGAGACAATGTCACCATACAAATTCACTTATGGTGACAGATAACAGAATGAGACTGTGGAACCTCATATGTCCTCCTGAGAACCTCATACTTCCTCCTGAGAACCTCATACCTCCTCCTGAGAACCTCATACCTCCTCCTGAGAACCTCATATGTCCGCCTGAGAACCTCATACCTCCTCCTGAGAACCTCATACTTCCTCCTGAGAACCTCATATGTCCGCCTGAGAACCTCATACCTCCTCCTGAGAACCTCATACTTCCTCCTGAGAACCTCATACCTCCTCCTGAGAACCTCATACCTCCTCCTGAGAACCTCATACCTCCTCCTGAGAACCTCATACCTCCTCCTGAGAACCTCATACCTCCTCCTGAGAACCTCATACGTCCTCCTGAGAACCTCATTCGTCCTTCTGACAACCTCATTCGTCCTTCTGACAACCTCATTCGTCCTCCTGAGAACCTCATTCGTCCTCCTGAGAACCTCATTCGTCCTCCTGACAACCTCATATCCCCCTCCCCATGAGAACTTCATAATTCCTCCTGAGAACTCATACCTCCTCCCGAGAACCTCATACCTCCTCCCGAGAACCTCATACCTCCTCCTGAGAACCTTATACCTCCTCCTGAGACCCTCATATGTCCTCCTGAAAACCTCATACCTCCTCCTGAATACCTCATACCTCCTCCTGAATACCTCATACCTCCTCCTGAGAACCCCATATGTCCTCCTGAAAACCTCATACCTCCTCACAACCTCATATCCCCCTCCCCATGAGAACTTCATAATTCCTCCTGAGAACTCATACCTCCTTCTGAGAACCTCATACCTCATCCTGAGCCTCCTGAGAACCTCATGCCTCCTCCTGAGAACCCCATATTTTCTCCTGAGAACTCATACCTCCTCCTGAGAACCTCATATGTCCTCCTGAAAACCTCATACTTCCTCCTGAGAACCTCATACCTCCTCCTGAGAACCTCATACCTCCTCCTGGTATCTGCACTGAGAACCATGGAATTATGCTCCATTTAGATATGTGTGGGTGTGTCTAATTGAATACATTGCTATTTTTTTATATTTGTATCAGGTTTTAATGTCTTGTACACATTGTTAGGGTTGGTTCACACCACAAAAATTGAATCCAGATCTGCTCCGGATGCGTTTCTGCATGCATGTTTTTGGCGCGTTTCCAGTGTGTTTTTTAAATATTTCGGGATGCATTCCAGATGCTTTTTCTCTTCTTTTTTTCCTGTATTTTTTCTCTGTAGTGGGGTCCAGTGTTTCTTTTTTTTTAATGCGTCTTTGATACATTCTAGTACATTTCAGTGCATTTTTTATGCATTTTATAGCATTCCAGTACAGTCCAGTGCATGAAAAATGCAGCATGTTCTACTTTTTTTTTGCCCTGGAACTGACTGCACTGGTGTGAACTATGCCATTGGAATTCATATAACCTACTTTCTATGCGTTTTCCATGCAGAAAAAAAAACGCACTGGACTGCATGTGGTGTGAACTGGCCTTTAGAATGTTTTACCTTCCTCATTGGATGATATGCAGTAACTCGAGGTTCACATCTCTGCTAAAAAAAAAAAAAAAACGCGCACGTTCACGTCACGCAGAGAAATGAGCTGCACTTTAGCAGACACTGAAGTGCAGCGCGTTTCTCCGTGGGTCAGGAATGTGTGCAATTTTCTGCAGAGATGTGAACCTAGAGCTACTGTATATCAGGGATCTGCACAATTAGCGGACCTCCAGCTGTTGCAGAACTACAAGTCCCATGAGGCATAGCAAGACTCTGACAGCCACAAGCCATGACACCCAGAGGCATGATGGGACTTTGATGAGTAGTTTTGCAACAGCTGGAGGTCCAAAAATTTCAAATCCCTGCTGTATATCATCCAATAAGGAAGATAAAAAAATACTAACAATGTGTACAAGTCTTTAAAAACATGATACAAATATAACAAATTACAATGTATTCAATTAGAAATGCTCACACATATCTAAACGGAGCATAATTCCATAGTTCTCAGTGCAGGTACCAGGAGGAGGTATGAGGTATTCAGGAGGACATATGAGGTTCTCAGGAGGAGGTATGAGGAGTTCTCAGGAGAAGGTATGAGGGGAGCTATGAGGTTCTCAGGAAGAGGTATGAGGTTTTCAGGAGGACATATGAGGTTCTCAGTAGGAGGTATGAGTTCTCAGGAGGACGTATGAGGTTCTCAGGAGGAAGTATGAGGGGAGGTATGAGGTTCTCAGGAGGAGGTATGAGGTTCTCAGGAGAACATATGAGGTTCTCAGGAGGAGGTATGAGGTTCTCAGGAGGAGGTATGAGGTTCTCAGGAGGAAGGTTGAGGTTCTCAGGAGGAAGGTTGAGGTTCTCAGGAGGAAGGTTGAGGTTCTCAGGAGGAGGTATGAGGTTCTCAGGAGGAAGTATGAGGTTCTCAGGAGGAAGTATGAGGTTCTCAGGAGGATGTATGAGATTCTCAGGAGGATGTATGAGGTTCTCAGGAGGAGGTATGAGTTCTCAGGAGGAAGTATGAGGTTCTCAGGAGGAGGTATGAGGTTCTCAGGAGGAAGTATGAGGTTCTCAGGAGGAAGTATGAGGTTCTCAGGAGGATGTATGAGATTCTCAGGAGGATGTATGAGGTTCTCAGGAGGAGGTATGAGTTCTCAGGAGGAAGTATGAGGTTCTCAGGAGGATGTATGAGGTTCTCAGGAGGAGGTATGAGGTTCTCAGGAGGAGGTATGAGGTTCTCAGGAGGAGGTATGAGGTTCTCAGGAGGAGGTATGAGGTTCTCAGGAGCAGGTATGAGGTTCTCAGGAGAACATATGAGGTTCTCAGGAGGATGTATGAGGTTCTCAGGAGAACATATGAGGTTCTCAGGAGGAGGTATGAGGTTCTCAGGAGGAGGTATGAGGTTCTCAGGAGGAGGTATGAGGTTCTCAGGAGGAGGTATGAGGTTCTCAGGAGGAGGTATGAGGTTCTCAGGAGGAAGGTTGAGGTTCTCAGGAGGAAGGTTGAGGTTCTCAGGAGGAGGTATGAGTTCTCAGGAGGAGGTATGAGGTTCTCAGGAGGAAGTATGAGGTTCTCAGGAGGATGTATGAGATTCTCAGGAGGATGTATGAGGTTCTCAGGAGGAGGTATGAGGTTCTCAGGAGGAGGTATGAGGTTCTCAGGAGGATGTATGAGGTTCTCAGGAGGATGTATGAGATTCTCAGGAGGATGTATGAGGTTCTCAGGAGGAGGTATGAGGTTCTCAGGAGGATGTATGAGGTTCTCAGGAGGAGGTATGAGGTTCTCAGGAGGAGGTATGAGGTTCTCAGGAGGAGGTATGAGGTTCTCAGGAGCAGGTATGAGGTTCTCAGGAGAACATATGAGGTTCTCAGGAGGATGTATGAGATTCTCAGGAGGATGTATGAGGTTCTCAGGAGGAGGTATGAGTTCTCAGGAGGAAGTATGAGGTTCTCAGGAGGAGGTATGAGGTTCTCAGGAGGAGGTATGAGGTTCTCAGGAGGAGGTATGAGGTTCTCAGGAGGAGGTATGAGGTTCTCAGGAGCAGGTATGAGGTTCTCAGGAGAACATATGAGGTTCTCAGGAGGATGTATGAGGTTCTCAGGAGAACATATGAGGTTCTCAGGAGGAGGTATGAGGTTCTCAGGAGGAGGTATGAGGTTCTCAGGAGGAGGTATGAGGTTCTCAGGAGGAGGTATGAGGTTCTCAGGAGGAGGTATGAGGTTCTCAGGAGGAAGGTTGAGGTTCTCAGGAGGAAGGTTGAGGTTCTCAGGAGGAGGTATGAGTTCTCAGGAGGAGGTATGAGGTTCTCAGGAGGAAGTATGAGGTTCTCAGGAGGATGTATGAGATTCTCAGGAGGATGTATGAGGTTCTCAGGAGGAGGTATGAGGTTCTCAGGAGGATGTATGAGGTTCTCAGGAGGATGTATGAGATTCTCAGGAGGATGTATGAGGTTCTCAGGAGGAGGTATGAGGTTCTCAGGAGGATGTATGAGGTTCTCAGGAGGAGGTATGAGGTTCTCAGGAGGAGGTATGAGGTTCTCAGGAGGAGGTATGAGGTTCTCAGGAGCAGGTATGAGGTTCTCAGGAGAACATATGAGGTTCTCAGGAGGATGTATGAGGTTCTCAGGAGGAGGTATGAGGTTCTCAGGAGGAGGTATGAGGTTCTCAGGAGAACATATGAGGTTCTCAGGAGGAGGTATGAGGTTCTCAGGAGGAGGTATGAGGTTCTCAGGAGGAAGGTTGAGGTTCTCAGGAGGAAGGTTGAGGTTCTCAGGAGGAAGGTTGAGGTTCTCAGGAGGAGGTATGAGGTTCTCAGGAGGAGGTATGAGGTTCTCAGGAGGAGGTATGAGGTTCTCAGGAGGATGTATGAGATTCTCAGGAGGATGTATGAGGTTCTCAGGAGGAGGTATGAGTTCTCAGGAGGAAGTATGAGGTTCTCAGGAGGAGGTATGAGTTCTCAGGAGGAGGTATGAGGTTCTCAGGAGGATGTATGAGGTTCTCAGGAGGAGGTATGAGTTCTCAGGAGGAGGTATGAGTTCTCAGGAGGATGTATGAGGTTCTCAGGAGGAGGTATGAGGTTCTCAGGAGCAGGTATGAGGTTCTCAGGAGAACATATGAGGTTCTCAGGAGAACATATGAGGTTCTCAGGAGGAGGTATGAGGTTCTCAGGAGGAGGTATGAGGTTCTCAGGAGGAGGTATGAGGTTCTCAGGAGGAGGTATGAGGTTCTCAGGAGGAGGTATGAGGTTCTCAGGAGGAGGTATGAGGTTCTCAGGAGGAGGTATGAGGTTCTCAGGAGGAGGTATGAGGTTCTCAGGAGAACATATGAGGTTCTCAGGAGGAGGTATGAGGTCGGGAATGTGCGCAATTTCCTGCAGAGATGTGAACCTAGAGTAACTGTATATATCATCCAATAAGGAAGATAAAAAAATATTAACAATGTGTACAAGTAAAACATGATACAAATATAACAAATAACAATGTATTCAAGTAGATAATATTATCATTGATATGTACGGGTATATTGGAGTGAGATTGTAAGCTCCATGAGTAAGGCTCTCCTATTTCTTCTGTATTGTACTGCCCCCCCCCCCCCCCTCTACATTGTAAAGCGCTGCGCAAACTGTTGGTGCTATATAAATCCTGTACAATAATAATAATAATAATAATATACAGCTGGACATCAGTAACATGTGACATAACAGTAAATACAATCACACAGATGGCAGTAATACCCCCATAGTAAGTATAATCATACCTAAATAACTACCAGTCACACCCCGGGGGGGTCTTCAGCAGCATGGCACAGCCCCCGTTGGGGCCCCTCGGTGACCCGGAGCCGTTGTCATGCTCACGTTACGGAAGCGGCGTAGCTCTTCCGGAGAATCGCAGCGCAAGGGAGCGCAGCGGCGTGATCCTTTCAGGGAAGGTTACGTAAAGTCCGTAAGGAATTGGGCGTAGTGATCTGGCAGGAGGACTTTGCTCCCCCCCGCCGGTGGTCACTATAGTGACAGAAGACTTCCCCTGTGTGCTCTGTACTGTACACAGGGCTCT
This sequence comes from Lithobates septentrionalis, assembly GCA_037952835.1. NCBI lineage: Eukaryota > Metazoa > Chordata > Amphibia > Anura > Ranidae > Lithobates > Lithobates septentrionalis. The sequence goes on along the minus strand of JBBDGP010002592.1, from coordinate 20,488 downwards.
GTGACGTCACATTGCACAATAGGAGCACACAGCTGCCTGTGCTCCACCCCCCACCTCATCCCCGTCCAATCCTCCAATCATGGCTTATGTGGGCGGGTCTGTGACACGTCACCACCAGACTGCCAGAGTGCTGAACCTTAAAGCTGGACACACACTATACAATTTTCTGTAGATTTACCAAAACCATATAATATGAGGTCACACCTAAACACTTTTCAATGTGTAGGCAGCCAGGCCGGCCCTTCTACTACATGGCTGAAGGTAAATCCAAAAGGAGATCAGACAACAAAAGTTGTATAATGTGTATCCAAGATTAGAGGGAGCAGGGTGGGGTGGAGAAGGAGCAGGGTGGGGGGGCGGGTAGAGGTCTGAACACTGAGACTGAACTCTCTGCTCCCCCCCACTCTCTGTGTCTCCAAAACTCACCACAACACACACACACATTACAATCTGATTGTACAATCTCCTTTAACCACACCCGGACGGCCCACCTTCGTTATACTTCGGTACTTTGACGTTGAATACCGTCGTTATGGCAGCCCCCGGTATTTTTCAAAAACTGCTTGCGAATGATCACTTTTATCGGAGGCTGGGAGAGGTACCCCCCCCCCCCCCTCCTGCTGGTCATCTCACATTTACACTAAAATGCAATAAAAAAATAAAAAAAAATAAAATAAAATCTTTTTTTTTCCCCAATCAAAAAAAAAAAAATTCCCCCTTTTTTTTTTAATTGGGACTATTAAATTTTATTTTTTATAAAATTATAAATATTAAAATTATTATAATAATTAAAATTATAATTATTATAATTATAAGACCATTACATTTTATTTTTTTATTTGTATTTTTATTTTTTATTGCATTTTAGTGTAAATGTGAGATGACCGGGACACGGCAGGAGGGCGGGGGGGGGGGGGTGGCATCTCTCCCCGCCGCCGCCGATATAAAAGTGATCTTGCGGCGAATGCGCCAGCAGTTTTTTAAGAATACCGACGGCTCCGGTAAGCAGCGGAGAGGATCCGGTCCTTTCCCCACTCGGCTCCATATCATTGGATGACGGAAGCAACTTCAAACGTCACTTCCGCCCAATGGTCTTAAAGGGGAATTTTTTTTTTTTTTATTGGAAAAAAAAAAAAAAGACATTTATTTATTTATTTATTTGTATTTTTTTCTTTTTTTATTGCATTTTAGTGTAAATATGAGATCTGATGTCTTTTTGACCCCCCAGATCTAACATTAAAGAGGACCTGTCATGCTTTTTTTTCTATTACAGGGGATGTTTACATTCCTTGTAATAGGAATAAAAGTGACCCAATTTTTTTTTAAAGGGACAGTGTAAAAATAAAAAAATAAGAAAAAAAAAATTTAAAGCGCCCCGTCCCTCAATGCTCGCGTGCAGAAGCGAACGCATACGTGAGTAGCGCCCGCATATATAAACGGTGTTCAAACCACACATGTGAGGTGTCGCCGCGATCGTCAGAGCGAGAGCAATAATTCTAGCCCCAGACCTCCTCTGTGACTCAAAACTGGTAACCTGTAGAAATTTTTAAACGTCGCCAATGGAGATTTTTAAGTATCAAAGTTTGTCGCCATTCCACGTGCAGGCGCAATTTTGAAGCGTGACATGTTGGGTATCAATTTACTCGGCGTAACATTATCTTTCACAGTATAAAAAAAATGGGGCTATTTTTACTGTTTTCTTATTCTTTAATTCAAAAAAGTGTATTTTTTCCCCCAAAAAATTGCGTTGGTAAGTTCACTGCGCAAATACAGTGTGACATAAAGTATTGCAACGACTGCCATTTTATTCTCTAGGGTGTCTGAAGAAAAATACATAATGTTTGGGGGTTCTAAGTAATTTTCTAGCGAAAAAAATGATTTTAACAACAAGTGTAAAAAAATAAGCCCGGTCCTTATATGGTTAAATCTCTCAGCAACTCCCTTAGGCTGCATTCACACCCGGTTGTGGGCGGAATCGCCATGATTCCGCCCGCGATTTCAAATCGTTGCAAAACGCGGGACATGTTTGCGATGCCATTACTTCTTAATGGCACCCCGATCGCGCCACGATTTTCCCGCCATTGTCACGCGGGCGAATCGCACAGCGTGACGCTGTTGCCCAAAAGAATCTCATGGGTTTTTTTTGAGCGACAAGCGTAGCTGCCATTGCAACCGTGATTTACCCGGCGCGACAGTTTAGAAGTAATAGCATCGTAAACGCGTCCCGCGCTTTGCAGCGATTCGAAATCGCGGCGATTCCACCCGCATTCAGGTGTGAATGCGGCCTAATACAAGGGGCCTGTCTGATTTGAGCTACTTCGTCTATCCAATCAGACAGGCCCCTTGTACAAGGCTGCTTTCACACCTGACCGCTGGCGGAATCGCCGCGATTTCAAATCGCTGCCAAACGCGGGACGCGCTTTTTTGCGATGCCGTTACTTCTTAACGGCACCCCCAATCACGCTGCGATTTTCGCAGGGCAACTTTTGGGAAACAGCGTTGTGTGTTGCGAATCGCCGCATGATATTAAGAAGTAATTTTTGCAGCAATTTGAAACCGCACGCAGAATCGTGGCATTTCCCCCCTCGATCAGGTGCGAATGCAGCCTTATACAAGGGCTCGTCTGATTGGATAGATGAAGTAGCTCATCGATTAACCCTTTTGCTGCCAGACCTTATTTTTTTTTGGCACATTTAAAAAATAAGTTTAAGTCTGGAGATTATATAACCCCCTCAAGATGATATATTTTCTGAAAGCAGAGACCCTGGAGAATAAAATGGTGGTAGTTTCAATTTTTTTTAGGTCACACCGATATTTGTGCAGCGGTTTATGAAATGCCAAATTTCAGTAAAAAGAAATACACTAAAGTTAATTTTAGGGCACACAGGCTGGGGACCGAACAAAGCTGGATTCGGCTCCGATCGGGTCTCCGATGTAAAGTTCCGGGAAGCGGTGTCACAACGTCACTTCCTGTTTACTTCCACTGCCAATGGCGCAGATTTAAAAAAAAAATGGCAGTATTCAGAATCGCCGATTTTGGCGATCTGAATACTTTTAAGTGCAAAGGAGGGATTTGGGATCTTCTAGATCCCTCCATAAAGAGTACCTGTCACCACCTATTACTGTCACATGAGATGTTTGCATTCCTTGTGACAGCAATAAAAGTGATCAGAATTTTTTTTTTTTTAAGGGACAATGTAAAAAAAAAAAAAAAAAAAGATTTTTTTTTTCAAAGCGCTCCCGCTCGCGCAGCAAAGAAAACGGATACGCAAGTCGCGCCCGCATATGTAAACAGTGTTCAAATCACACATGTGAGGTATTGCCGCAATCGTCAGAGTGATTGCAATAATTCTAGAACCAGACCTCCTCTGTAGTTTGTCGCCATTCCATGAGTGTGCGCAATTTCAAAGCGTGACATGTTAGGTATCCTTTTTACTCAGCGTAATATCATCTTTCACATTATACAAAACAATTGGGCTAACTTAACTGTTTATTTTTATTTAATTCATGAAAATGTATTTTTGCGCCAAAAAATTGTGTTTGAAAGACCGCTGCGCAAATACCGTGTGACATAAAATATTGCAACTATCGCCAATTTATTCTCTAGGTTCTGTGCTAAAAAAAAAAATGATATATATATATATATATATACACATACACAATCAAATGGGATTGCTGCACTTAAAATTTATTTAGAAAAATTCAAAATCAAATTCCATTGAGTGTCAAATGTATATATACATATATATATATATATATATATATATATATATATATATATATATATATAATGTTTGGGGTTCTAAGTAATTTTCTAGCAAAAAAAAAAAAAAAATGGATTTTAACTTGTAAGCAACAAATGTCAGAAATAGGGTTAGGTGTGAAAGGGTTAAGGTTCGACATGTTGGGTATCTATTTACTCGGTGCAACCTCGTCTTTTAAGTTTTTACCACAAGGTTGGTTCAGAAATCGCACCTGAAATGGTGAATAGGGACGCACCGGACCCCCTGCTGTGACCTGCTACGTGTGAACCCAGTCCAGGGGTTTTTTTTTTAAGTAATCTTAAGGCCTCAAATAATTTTTAAACATGTAAAAAAAAAATGCATAAACAACTCTTGCAGCAAAAGGGGTTAATAATTTTGCTATGGGGCCCCATGACATATCCGGGGCCCCTTCACACACAGCTGGGATTATTACCCACAAGTATTTTTTTTCCCACAGTCATCACATTTATGTCTATAAAAGGTTTAAAAAAAATAAATAAACAAAAACTTTTTTATATATAATACATTTATTGACAAAAAAAGATTTTTGTGTTTTTAAATTTATTTAAAGCAAACATAAACCACTAAAGTGCGTATGCATCAGTCTGTACACTAAAGCCTATGGATTGCTACAAAGGAAAAACCGTAACCCATAGCAACCCAACATGTTACATCTCACTGAACTTGCACTTTCCTGTCGATCCTTGCTCATGGCCCGTACACACGATCCGAATATCGTACGACAGATCGTACGACCGTTTTCGCGTAATAGTCGCAAGTAGAAATTGAATAGGTAAATAAAGTCAGGAAAATTCTCGTACGACAGACAAAAAAAATCGGAAGTGATGACATGTGCTGTAATGTATTTGTATTGTATTTTCGGTAAGACAACTATACTGACTTGGAAAAATTTTGTGCATGTCCGATCAAATAATATCGGATGAACTGTCGTGATCGGATGTCGAAAGTAGTGTGCACACGATCCGAAAATCGTACGGTTCTTCCTCGGACGACAGTTTTGGTACAATATTCGGTTCGTGTGTACGGGCCATTAGTCGTCTTGTACGTTACATGTAGCACCCTGAGGTTTAGGCGGGGTTGCTCCTAAATTTACCTGCCAGGTGTAGTTGCCTTGGCTAATTGTGAGGGATCAATTGATTTCACTCTAAGTCTGGAATTGCTGAACTTCCCTCTTCTGCTGCTAGGTGGCCGGGTACCTGGGGGCATTAGATAGGACTAGGGCAAAGCAAGGACAGATTAGGAGTATATGGGGTATCTCAGCCAATGGGTAGGGGTTTTCTTGAATCCCTTGGCCTGCTGGGAGAACCTATATATTTGGGTGGAGTCAGGTGATTGGGGTTCTGTGCCACCTGGGTGGCGCATACATGTGTTATATTGCCTGGGTTGCTAGGCCAGAGATTGGGCCTATCCGGGGGGGCATTTGGCTGCTAGGCTGTGTGAGGGCCTATCCAAAAGCAAGAAGCAGTGCAGGGTTGGGTTTGCGGCTTGCAGTCCAACCAGAAGTGACGGTTCTGTTGGCCGGAGAACCTGTCGTGGTCGGAGGTAGAGGGGGACCATCCACCTTATTACCAGGGATCACAGTGAGTAGCTGAAGCAAGTACCAGAGCAGTATTCTCACCAACTGGGGACGGTGAAGAATCAGGAAACTTCAGTAGGTTCCAAGTCAGGGACCCAGCAGTGGCAGCTGGTGCTAAAATTTTTTGGGGGGGGCGCAAACAATTCTGAAACAATTCTGAAACCCCCCCCCCCATCAATTGCAGCCTCACTGTACCATCAATCGCAGCCACTGTGCCATCAAACGCAGCCACTGTGCCCATCAATTGCAGCCACTGTGCCCATCAATTGCTGCTACTGTGCCCATCAATTGCCGCCACTGTGCCCATCAAACGCAGCCACTGTGCCCATCAATTGCAGCCACTGTGCCCATCAATTGCAGCCACTGTGCCCATTAATTGTAGCCACTATGCCCATCAAACGCAGCCACTGTGCCCATCAAACGCAGCCACTGTGCCATCAAATGCTGCCATTGTGCCTCATCAAATGCTGCCAGTGTGCACCCCGCCCACAGTCTGCACTTACCCTGTCTCAGTGGGACAGCTCCTCGATGCTCCTTGATGTCTCTTCCCATCCTCTGCTATAATTGGACGCCTGATATCTATGATGCCTATTAGAACCTAAGGCTCTAATCAGGTGCTTCAAAAACCCCCCCCACCACTGTAATTCAGGCGCCCGGCGCCCAAAAAGGGGCTGGGTGCCTGAATAGGGGGTGGCAGCGGCGGCCATGGATAGATTCATGCAATGCATGAATCTATCTACTAGTGTTATAGGGGGTGGCAGGAGAGAGGGGGCGGCACCCGTGCACCCTTATGGACGCACCGCCACTGGGACCCAGTGGCTCTAAAGGTTCCCATTAGACTGGGGGGGGGGGACCTGGGACCTTGCTACATTACATATTAACTAAATGATTTGGATCTCCCCAACATGGCTGCTTCACCATCGGAATGTACAACCCATGGCCAAGTATGTAGCAAAGGTGGACGGGGGCTGGTAGTTGGCACAACTGCATAAGATCTCCCATTGGTCACCATAACTTGACGTTCATACTGCCTGCAAAGGACCTATGGAGATCCAAATAAAATTTAGGACCTATGGAGATCCAAATAAAATTAAAGGCCTATAGAGGCCAAATTAAAATTTAAGACCTAGGGAAAATCAATTAAAAATTAAAGACCTAGGGAAACCCAATTAAAATTAAAGACCTATGGAAATCAAATGAAAATTGAAGACCTATGGAAACCCAATTAAAAATTAAAGACCAATGGAGATCCAATAAAAATTGAAGACCTATGGAAACCCAACTAAAATTGAAGACCTATGGAAACCCAAGTAAAATTAAAGACCTATGGAAACCAATTTAAAATTGAAGACCTTTGGAAAACCAATTAAAAACTAAAGACATATGGTGATCCAATTAAAATTGAAAACCTATGGAAACCCAAGTAAAATTAAAGACCTATGGAAACTAAATTAAAATTGAAGACCTATGGAAACCCAATTAAAATTAAAGACCTATGGAGATCCAATTAAAATTGAAGACCTATGGAAACCCAAGTAAAATTAAAGACCTATGGAAACCAATTAAAAACTAAAGACCTATGGAGATCCAATTAAAATTGAAGACCTATGGAAACCCAAGTAAAATTAAAGACCTATGGAAACCAATTTAAAATTGAAGACCTTTGGAAAACCAATTAAAAACTAAAGACATATGGAGATCCAATTAAAATTGAAGACCTATGGAAACCCAATTAAAAATTAAAGACCTATGGAGATCCAATTAAAATTGAAGACCTATGGAAACCCAATTAAAAATTAAAGACCTATGGAGATCCAATTAAAATTGAAGACCTATGGAAACCCAATTAAAAATGAAAGACCTATGGAGATCTAATTAAAAATAAAGACCTATGGAGTCCCAATTAAACAGTTTTGGCCATTTTTAACCATACTAATTCTCAATTTTAATTAAGATGCGCCTAGAGTTGCAGTAAAATACATAAAAGAAAGTCTGAAACATAAAAAAAGATACTATAAAAAGATCACCATTTCGATCACGCACAGGCAGTCGCATAAAAAAACAGCGATGCTCCCCCTAGCAACTAAACTATATATAGATTCTGGGGGTTACAAAAATAAAGGCAAGTTTCCACAGATCACATTCTACTTTGTACAAGCATGAAAATAAGTAACTTGGTCATTTATTGATCCTATCTGGTGCCGTGAACTCCACTTTAGGGAATCCGTAGTTAAGGACCTTTGCTACGTGTCATCCAAGGAGAAGGTCCAAGGTTCCCCAACCTTCATAGAATATGCGTCATCGTACATTATTTTCCAAAATGCCCTCTTGGTTTTGGCCACACGGAAGCAGCCGCAATCACAAATTAACTATATGATTCCAACTGTTGCCAGTTGGCAAAATGACGAGGTCGAAAAAACCTTGCCATAGGGCAGAAATAAAAATGTTTTTATTGTATTGATAGTTTTGACAGCCATTGCAGTTTCCACATCAAAATTTTCAGACTGTTGTACACGGGTCCCTTCTAAGTGCAGCTTGATATTTGCTGTGAACGAGTTTATCTCTGATGGAGGTAGCTCTCCTATATATAATCTGCAGAGGATCATCTACACATTGTCCAACCATGGGGTCTGAAGTAAGTGGATACCAATATTTATCTACAGTGCCTTGGAAAAGTATTCATACCCCTTGAAATTCCCCACATTCTGTCATGTTACAAACCAAAAACGTATTTTATTGGGATTGTATGTGATAGACCAACACAAAGTGGCACATATTAATGAGACTGAGGGATTTGGTAAGAAAGAGGGATACTAGTGGAGGAAAGAGGCATCAAGACTGGATTTGGGTTCAAATGAGGGAGGTTTAAAACCATACAGTCCTGAAAATTCAACCTGAAACTGTTCGGTTTTGTCAGAAGAGTCTATAGGTGAAGATGCACACAGTTCACAGTCTGATCTATAGGTCAATACATGAGAATATATAATGTTGAGAACATACGTTGTCCGTTGTCCCATTACACCTTTGCGGTGGCCGTGCCACCTTTCGGTTGACTTGTTGCTCCTGGCAATCTCAATTTCCAGTAAGGGTTGAAGCTCAGCAGAACAGTTATTATAACGACCACCCCCAGAGCAAATACCAGCATCCACTTCATAATCCCAGTGTAGATAAACTGCAGAATGATGATCAGTATGATCAGCAGCATCAAAAGCAGGACCACCAATCTCTTTGCGGCGGTCCACTGCCTCCTGTTCCTTTCCTCGTCTGAGATCCAGGTCATGCCAATGCGGTCCAGCCTGATGGCCGTCTCTGTCGATCTAGAGGCTTCGGGAGCATTGAGCTTCTCCTCAGGAGTCGGCAACCGGCTCATCAGTAGCTCCTGGTTTTTCAAAGTACATACAAGTCCTCCAAAGACTGTGGTGGACGCCCTACATATGGGGCACGCTATCATCCAGGTGCCCGCTTCATTACAAACTAGGAGTTTGAGGCATATAGCACAAAAGCTGTGTTTGCAGGACAGTTCTTTGGGGGGCCGATGGATATCATATCTGCTGAAACAAACGGGACAGTCCATATCTGTAAGGCAAGAGTTTGTGATCTCCACTTCGGCTGAGGAAGGTTTTGAATCATCTGAACCCTGGTTGACCATCTGCTGTACCTCTGAGGATTCTGGGGGAGAAGAAGCCTGTGCAGATGGGGGGACTTCTTGCGGTTCTTCTGTGGTTTCACCAGCTTCCAAATTGATTTCCGTGACTGTGAGATGGTCACATCCCAAAATTTCTTTGGTGGCCTCAGGAGGGCCCATTTCTTCCCCCATGTCTGAACTTGGCACGAATGGTCCGAGCTTACTGCTGGTTGTGGTGAATCCAGGCAGTCAAGGCAACTGTTTCCAGATGGCTACTGGCTGCTGTTTATCAACGGTGGTTTAAACTTTAACTTGTGCTAGATTAGGTTTTATGGCCGCTGATAACGTTCTCATCTACCCAGATATGAGGATGTTCCTGTAGGATGGAGGGGAAGTTATTTGTTTAAACAGCTGCCAGCGAGGTTGTCAGGGATGTTTAATAGGCCAAAACACAACTTAAAGTGAGGATGCTAGCCAGGCTATGATACAATATTGAGCTACGTGTAGAATGCCACATACTTAAAGAGGAAGTAACACACTTGTGTTGCTTCTGGAGATTGGAAGCATTGATCAGCCATGGCAAGAACCAAGCAGACCGCTCGTAAGTCCACCGGAGGGAAAGTTCCCCGCAAGCAGCTGGCCACCAAAGCCGCCCGCAAGAGCGTCCCGGCCACCGGCGGAGTCAAGAAGCCTCACCGCTACAGGCCCGGCACCGTGGCTCTCCGAGAGATCCGCCGCTACCAGAAATCCACCGAGCTGCTCATCCGCAAGCTGCCCTTCCAGCGCCTCGTCCGAGAGATCGCCCAGGGCTTCAAGACCGACCTGCGCTTCCAGAGCTCCGCCGTCATGGCTCTGCAGGAAGCCTCCGAGGCTTATCTCGTAGGACTCTTCGAGGACACCAACCCCTGCGCCATCCATGCCAAGAGGGTCACCATCATGTCCAAAGACATCCAGCTGGCACGCCGCATCCGCGGAGAGAGGGCCTAATACACCCCCCGACCAACATCCTCATTGCCCCCCCCCCCCCCCCCCTACACACACAACACAAAGGCTCTTCACAGAGCCACAAAAAAGAAAAAAAAGAGGAAGTAAACCCCGATGGGATTTACTTCCTGTTTTGCTCCCCGAAAGGCCTGCAAACTAAAAGCATAATGGGCTAGTATGCATTGCATGCTAGCCCATTATATGGCACTTACCTGCAAACGAAGCCCGCGCTGTCCCCTGCGTCCATCTTCGCTGCTCTTCCTTCTGTGACTGGCCGGAGCCGCGTGATGTCACTCCCGCGTATGCACAAGCGCATGCGCACGGGAGCCGTCAGTCTCGGCACACGCTGGGGGAAGAAACGCCCGTTTCTTCACAGCACATGCGCCGATGACGACATTGTGAAACAAGTGACAAGTGAAATATCCCCTAAACGGTGCACGTTAAGAGATGATTCCACTATCTATAGGTAAGCCTTAGGGTCGGTTCACACTGGGGCGACTTGGGATCCGACTTGTACGCCCTCAAGTCGCCCCAGAAATAGTTTCAATGGGAGTGAACGCTAGCGTCTTAATAGACACTACTGAAGTCGCTCCGACTTCAGAGCGTACTCCCTGTACTACTTTGATCCGACTTGGTAGGCGACCTGTACCATAGAAATCAATGGAAGTCGCCTCCAAGTCGGATCTCTCTGTAAAGTCAAGCGACTTTGCAGGGAAAACCCCTCCCTCCCCCCCTCCCTCCCAGAGAGCTGATTGCCCTGTGATTGGCCACAGGCGAAGTCGCCTGTGATGGAGGCGACTTCAAGTCGCCTTGTAATTTGCTGAAGTCGCGCTGAAGCCGCGTTGAAGTCGCGGTACAAAGTCGCGCTGAAGTCGTGTTGCCCCAGTGTGAACCGACCCTTATTCTAGGCTTACTTATAGATAAAAGTAAGACAAAAAGGGTTTACAACCACTTTAAAGAGATACTAAACACCCTGTTTAATTTACATTGTCCCTTCTATTTCTGTATATGGATGATGGCTCTGTAATTATTATAATTTCTTTTTTATGATCACTTTTTTTTTTTTATTAGATAAGAAGGGAGGACCCCCACCATGCCAACATCCATAGTCATATGGAGACAAGTAGAGACTTTCTCAAAGAGAAAGGGGCTTTTGTAGGCACAACAAGGGCTATATATAAAAATATAAATGTCTTTATTACAAAATTACAAAAAATACAATTAAAAAGAAAAATAGACACTAAAATATGACAAACAACAACACCCTCAACTGGACAAGGTGAGCTGATAACCAATTTACAAACAAGGAGGCATGGATTCTGTCAATGAGTTGTAGAGAAATCCATTGTAAAATATACACATGAATCAGGAAACGGGGTCCATGAACTCCTCCAAGCTTGTAAAACTATAACTTGGAGTTCATGGACCCCATTTCCTGATTCATGTGTATATTTTACAATGGATTTCTCTACAACTCATTGACAGAATCCATGCCTCCTTGTTCACACCCCTTGACATTCCCCACATTTTCTCATGTGATAGACCAACACAAAGTGGCTCATAATTGTGAAGTGAAAGGAAAATGATAAGTGATACAAATAAATATGTGAAAAGTGTGGGGGGCATTTGTATTCAGCCCCCTTTCACACCGAGGCGCTTCTAAACCGCCAGTAAAACACTGAGCACTTTTGAAGAGCTTTCCATTCATTTTAATAGAGAGGGGCGTTTTTTCCACCGTTATTGCAGTGCAATGCCCCAGTGTGAAAGCATTCATTGATTTCAATGGAAATAGGTTTTCGTGAGCTTTTCAGGAGCTTTTTTTTAGCAAGAAAGCACCTTCAGTGTGAAAGGGGTCTTACTCTGCTACCCCTAACTAAAATCTACTGGAACCAATTGCCTTCAGAAGTCACCTAATTAGTAGACAGGTCAGGGATAAAGTTGTGGAGACGTTTAAAGCAGGGTTAGGCTGTGAACAAATATCCCAGATATTTGAAAGTATGTGAAGAGTGGGTGTACCAAGATGGCCGTCAATTACAGTCTGATGCGGCTGGCGCGGAATGGGAGAACCAAGATGGCAGCACCTGTTAGTACAGAAGCTGGGTGTAGTAAAATGGCAGCAGTAGCACCACCTCAGGTCCGGGACTGACCCGCCTCCTGGCATTTCTCTCAGCCGGAGCCCCAGAATTTGTGATGCTGACCAACTCCTCAGAGTTCAATGTCTCTTCGCGGGTCTGTCTGTCTCTCCAGCCGGGGAGAAACTGCAACTTCCGGTATTTACTAACAGACCTGCTGGCCACGCCCATTTTACAATGGAGAAGTTGAGACGTTACCGGACGCGCCCGCTTTACCATAGAGAAGAAGTGACAACAGTCAACTTGTCGAAATCTCCAACCACGTCAAGTCTGGTGACTCTCCAACATCAGTAATTGGAGATTTTTGATGAGTTGGATGTTTTGACAGAACACTGGGTAAGGTGGAAAAAAGTTGTCGCCATCTTGGAGGCGGCCATGTTGTTGGTTACTAGCGGGCGAACTAACAATGTCCACTCAATATATCATCTACTATAGTGTATACGCTGCCGGTGTTCTGTGAAAACAACCAACTCGTCGAAATCTCCAATTATTGCTGCTGGAGAGTCACCGGTAGTGACGTAATTGGAGATTTTGGCAAGTTAGAGTTTTCGGCAGAACACCAGTGTTCTATCAGAATAGCATCAGATTAGGTAACGGAATTGACGTTCCGTCAGCTGTGTATGCGTTCCACCGCTACCAGGTTTGCTAATCTGACAGAGCACCTGCAGTCAGAAGAAGGCGGCGGCGGACATCTTACTACACCCAGCTACGTCTTGAATTTCACAGTAATTTTAGCAATAAAGTGAGCGTATATAAATAGATTTCCTGGTGCCTCCATGGCAGCATACCTATGGTTGGTTGCTCCGCCTTCAACCAACCCACAGGACCACTTTATCTCTATAAAATAAAGAGCTGCCCGCCCCCCCCCCTCCCCACCCAAGGCGTTCTTTTGTCTGTCCTCAAGCCTGCAGGATCACAGAATCAGCCCTTGCCACACCATCATTTGGTGCAACCATTGCAGGTTTATGCTCTCCTGTTGTATGATGTCCCATTACTTGGGCTGCTAAAGGTGCCAAATAAGTATGGAAGCCCCATTTTTCTGTGGATCTTTCTGGGGGCACTGTGGGGGCCTGGGAGCCAAAATGAATTTTCCTTATATTTCCCCGGCATAGGCATGGCTCACCTTTTCCAGACATGCGAGTTCAGGGCACTGAGAACGGGCTTTCCTGCCATTAAAACCCGCCGGCGGCATTTCCCCAGGAGCTGTGTATGGTGATTGGTCAGCTCACCTTTAAATCAACTTTATCAGCATACCAGCAGTGCTCGTGATAGAGTTGTTACCTTGTGTGCTACTGCTTGACTGATAGCTGATATCTGCTCTGTATATTTCGTGTATGACCCGGCTAGTTTTGACCCTGCTTTGCTCGCTTCTGATTCGGTACCGTTTAAACTCTGATCTACCTGTGTATGACCCAGCTTGCCTAGACTACGCTTTGCCCGATTCTACTGTAGTGCCAGACTCAGCATTACTACTTGGCTGCCCAGCCAACCCCCCACCTTCATCTGCAGCGCTGAACTACAAGCACCAGCCAACCTCTACCTTAATCTGCAGCGGTGATCTACAAGGTCCAGCCAAACATCTACCTTCATCCGCAGCGGTGAACTACAAGATCCAGCTGACCTGCTCTGCTTAGACCTGCTCATGGCATGTGCTCTTGTTCATTGAACTCTTTGCATAATCAGCACATCTGAACTGTTATCTGCTCCTAGCCTGGCAGATTTGAGGGCTTGGAAATTGAGCGGAAAAGGTCGGGGGACTTAGAGTGTTCCCACAAAGTCATCCAAACTAATTACTACAAGACAGAAAATCGTCCACCAATGACACCTACTACAGAGTATGGTAAAAATTCTCGGAATTGGCAGAAATCAACCAATTCAACCCATTAAACCCAGGGGTTCGGAATGTGCTCCTTTTCTTACAAAGTGGGCTAGATCCAGGACTGGGTCTCAACACCCTGAAGGTACAGGTGGCAGCTCCGTCAGCCCTAACCCACACACGATGGGCGTTGAATCCCCTCATAGAAGGCTTTTTAAGAGCAGTCCTAAGATTAAGGCCATGGAGGCTACGCTCCAGACCATTGTTGAACTATCCAACTTTATTGCTATGAGCACAGGTTTTGCGGTCCATTTGCCAATTACCCGCCCCCTCCCCTTTTCTAATAAAAACCACCATTCTAGTGACCAACGTACGCTTCCCTGAAGACGTTCATAACGAAACGTACGTCGGAGCGGTACGTGGTCACATGTCCTATTGACTTACAACATCCGGATCCTTTGGCTGCCCCCCTGTGTAAGCTGGAACGCACGCCAGCTAGGAGGAGACATGGAAGGTTTTTTCTGACTGCGAAGTTACCTTGACATGCAAGCAGCCCCAGTGCCGGGTAGGCACCCACCAATGTAAGCGGCCATTTGGCTATTTTATTGTTTACCTTTTTTAATAAATGGTTTTACGCTATGGAGACTGTTTTTGTTTCCTATGTATCCATATCCTTATCTTGAATGAGTGTGACGGGAACGATCCATGCCTATAATACCATCCACAGTCCGGCCATCCATGTGAGCAGGCACAATCCTGCGCAAGCGCTAATGACTCTCTTTTTAACTAAAGGAGTCATTGGTATCTGGTAAGCAGATATCTACTACTTCGAGGTGTTTTCCTTTTCTTATTTTCTCCTGGTGATGGAAAACCTTTTTCTAACAGCAGCAAGATTGGGATAATATTGCAAGATATCACTTCAACCACTTCAATCACTTATTTTATGTGGACAATTAATCACTATTGTTATTTTCACTATTATGGACACTTCATTGTGTAATTTATCATGAATTGTTATTATTATTTTTTCATTTTTTGGTAATGCAAGAGTTTTAATTATTCAGTGCACTTGATTTTCATGGTATTTAGCGCCCCCTATCTTTCTTACACACCTAAGATTAAGGCCGCCTAGAAAGACTCTTTACCCGAAACGGGATTTATCCGTGGTTCTAAATGCTCTAAAAGGTTCCTCCTTTTGCACCTACTGAAGAATGTACACTGGAAGATATTACTTTCAAAACTGCCTTTTTGATTGCCATCACCTCAGGTCGAAGAGTGTCGGAAATCCGAACATTGGGGGGGGCAGGAGCCATACATTACCTTTTTTCTGGACAGGGTCGTCCTGCAGCCTATTCACCAGATCGTTCCCAAGCTGCCGTCTATACATCACCTCAATCAGGAGTGAGTTCTTCCAGCCTTCGAGGAGGACCCAGCCACCTCGAAACTGCACGAATTAGATGTAGCAAGGTCTCTACGGCACTACATAGACCTGACGCAGCATTTTCTTAAGGATCAGCGCCTATTCATTACCCCGAAGGGCGTTAAGAGAGGCATGGCAACATCCAAGACAACCTTGGCCAGCTGGATTGTTCGACTAATTCAAAAGACGTACCGGGCTAGTGTTCTTCCAGTCCCGAATGTGGTCAATGCCAATTCAAAGCGAGGAATGGCATCTTCTTGGGCAGCTTTGGCATGGGTCTCCCCTGAAACAATTTGCCGTACGGCTAGTTAGTCCTCCTTTAACACTTTCATGGCACACTACTCTAGATCCACCCGTTCTTACTTCCCGTGATTTTGGGGGGAAAAAACCCCTTACAATTGTTGGTTTTGTAACCACAAGTTATTTACCATAGGTATGCTGCCATGGAGGCACCAGGAAAACGGAAAATTGAATACTTACCTTTCCGTAATTTTCCTTTCCTGGTGCCTACCCATGGCAGCAAAAGCCCTCCCTTTGATAATTCTCAGCTTTGAAGACTAGGGGGGCAGCTCTTTATTTTATAGAGTTAAATAGGTCCTGTGGGTTGGTTGGGGGTGGAGCAACCAACCATAGGTATGCTGCCATGGAGTCACCAGGAAAACGGAAAATTGAATACTTACCTTTCCATAATTTTCCTTTCCTGGTGCCTACCCATGGCAGCATACGCCCTCCCTTTGATAATCCTCAGCTTTGAAGACTAAGGGGGCAGCTCTTTATTTTATAGAGCTAAAGTGGTTCTGTGAGTTGGTTGGGGGCGGAGCAACCAACCATAGGTATGCTGCCATGAGTAGGCACCAGGAAAGGAAAATTATGGAAAGGTAAGTATTCAATTTTCCGTTACAGTATATTGACATCTGTGATGCTGTTTTGATGTTACATTTTAAAAGAAGCCGGGCGCCAGCAGTAGGAATGGGGCCTGAAGCCATGTTGGTACACCCTGCAGTAGGAAGGTGGCGGAGGCCATGTTAGTACACCCTGCAGTAGGAAGGTGGTGAGGCCATGTTGGTACACCCCGCTCTGGTCAGCGCTTTAGGCTTTCAAAATGAAACATCCAAATAGCATCACAGATGTCATTATATTATATTTATCTATATATAATTATACAGTTTATTGCTAAAATTACTGTAAAATTCAAGACGTAGCTGGTTGTAGTGAGATGTCCGCTGGGTGTAGTAAGATGTCCGCTGCCGCCTTCTGACTGCAGGTGTTCTGTCAGATTAGAAAACCTGGTAGCGGTGGAAGGCATGCGCAGCTGATGGAACGTCACTTCCGTTACCTAGTCTGACGGGTCGCCGATTCTGATGGAAAACTGGAAGTCCCCTTCTCCTCTCTATGGTCAAGTGGGCGTGGCTGGCAGTTCTGTCAGAGAATACTGGAAGTCCTCCTACTCCTCTCTATGGTCAAGTGGGCGTGGCTGGCAGTTCTGTCAGAGAGTATCGGTGTTCTACCAGCATATGCAATGGAAGTGACGTTGCGAACAAAAAATGCGTATTGCGCATGCGCTATGTGTTTCAACATGGCCGCTATGCGTTTCAATAGGTTCAGTAAGCAGGTTTTGCTCAAGAACGTCACTTCCGTTACATTTTCTGACGGGTAACAGGACACCTTCTTCTCCTCTCTATGGTGAAGTGGGCGTGGCTGGCAGGTCTGTCAGAGAATACCGGAAGTGGGTCTCTCTCTCCGTCTCCTGTAGCTCGGGTTCCCCGGCTCGGTCGGTCTCCTTACCATGTCCAGGAAGCAGAGCGTTCGGCCCCGGCCGGGGAATAAGGCGGAGGTAGAGAGGAAGAGAGACGAGCGGGCCGCCCGGCGGGCTCTGGTGAAGGAGCGGAAGAACCGGGCCGGAGAGGCGGCGGACCCCGAGGAGTTCGTCAGCTTCACTAACCAGCTTCAAGTCCTGGGGCTCCGGCTGAGAGAAGTGCCGGGAGACGTGTCAGTACCCGGTGTGAGGGGGGAGGTAGTTCCGCCATCTTACTACACCCAGCTTGTGTACTGTGTGAGGAGACGCCATCTTGGTACACTCATGCAGTTCCAGTGGCATCAGGCTACAATCGACGGCCATCTTGGTACACCCAAGGCATGCGCAGCTGATGGAACGTCACTTCCGTTACCTAGTCTGACGGGTCGCCGATTCTGATGGAAAACTGGAAGTCCCCTTCTCCTCTCTATGGTCAAGTGGGCGTGGCTGGCAGTTCTGTCAGAGAATACTGGAAGTCCTCCTACTCCTCTCTATGGTCAAGTGGGCGTGGCTGGCAGTTCTGTCAGAGAGTATCGGTGTTCTACCAGCATATGCAATGGAAGTGACGTTGCGAACAAAAAATGCGTATTGCGCATGCGCTATGTGTTTCAACATGGCCGCTATGCGTTTCAATAGGTTACCTAATCTGACAGAACACAAAGGCGGCAGCGGACATCTTCTTACACCCAGGCAACTCTTGAATTTGACACTTATTTTAGACGTTACCTCAGCTTATATACTGAAATTGACTATATCACCACGACCAAGTGAAATAGTCTATTTCAGGATATAGTCTGTTTGGCGCTGAGCAGTCCCGGGTGTACCAAGATGGCCACTGCCACCTTCTGCCTGCAGGCCTGTCGCTGCTTTTCAAATGCAACATCAAAACAGTGTCACAAACTTAACCACTTCAGCCAAGGAAGATTTGGCTGCTCAATAACCAGGCCATTTTTTGCGATTTGGCATCGCGTCGCTTTAACTGACAATTGGGCGGTCGTACGAAATTGTACCCAAACAAAATAGGGGATAGATTTATGGCATTTTTATTATTTATTTATTTTTTAACTGGTAATGGCGGCGATCTGCGATTTTATCGGGACTGCGACATTATGGCGGACAGATCGGACACTTTGGACACATTTTTGGGACCATTGACAATTATACAGCGATCAGTGCTATAAAAATGCACTGATTACTGTGTAAATGTCACTGGCAGAGAAGGGGTTAACACTAGGGGGTGATCAAGGGGTCAAGTGTGTGTCTTAGGGAGTGATTCTAACTGTGGGGGGGGGGACTGCCTGGGTGAGGAGACCGATCGTTGTTCGTACTTAGTATGAACAACAGATCGCTCTCCTCACCCCTGACATCACGGAGATCTGTCTGTTTACATTGACAGATCTCCGTTCTGTCTCTGTGTGGTGCGATCGCGGGTGCCCGGCGGCATGCACATCGGGTGCGGCGCGCGCCTCCGCACCCTAGTGGTCGAAAGGCGAACCGACGTACAGTTATGTTGGTTTGCCCAGGGGAGCCAACCTGGCGCAGTTGCGGCTGGTCAGGAAGGGCTTAAAAATACTGTATTTCAGAATATAAGGTGAGTTTACTGTTAAAACAAGTGTGAAATTGAAGACTTGCCTGGGTGTAACAAGATGTCCGCTGCTGCCTTCGTGTTCTGTCAGATTAAGAAACCTATTGGGACGCAAAGCGGCCGTGTTGGAACGCATGGCGCATGCGCAGTAAGCAGGTTTTGCTCAAGAACGTCACTTCCGTTACATTTTCTGACGGGTAACAGGACACCTTCTTCTCCTCTCTATGGTGAAGTGGGCGTGGCTGGCAGGTCTGTCAGAGAATACCGGAAGTGGGTCTCTCTCTCCGTCTCCTGTAGCTCGGGTTCCCCGGCTCGGTCGGTCTCCTTACCATGTCCAGGAAGCAGAGCGTTCGGCCCCGGCCGGGGAAGAAGGCGGAGGTAGAGAGGAAGAGAGACGAGCGGGCCGCCCGGCGGGCTCTGGTGAAGGAGCGGAAGAACCGGGCCGGAGAGGCGGCGGACCCCGAGGAGTTCGTCAGCTTCACTAACCAGCTTCAAGTCCTGGGGCTCCGGCTGAGAGAAGTGCCGGGAGACGGGTCAGTACCCGGTGTGAGGGGGGAGGTAGTTCCGCCATCTTACTACACCCAGCTTGTGTACTGTGTGAGGAGACGCCATCTTGGTACACTCATGCAGTTCCAGTGGCATCAGGCTACAATCGACGGCCATCTTGGTACACCCATTGTGGCTAAAGTTCTTTCAAGTAAATAAAAGCTCTAAGCTGGAGCTGCCACTGACCGGTGGTGGGGAGAAATTATGCCCCCCTCTTTGCCCCCCTCTTTTAGCCCGATAAATGCCACTTTAATCATGTATCACAATACGCGGGCGGCATTTAATGATTGAATTTTTGCCGATCAGACACGGGCGTGACGCTTTACGTCGCTGCGCAGCAACTATGATCCTTACAATGTTCCGTAGAGCCTGCCGGGTGCGTCTTTTTTCGATCGAACCGGGCAGCCCCGCAACCGTGTGCAACGCATGCAGCTGCGGGGGTTTACGGGGTTAAAACTGGTGCTGAGGAGGTGACGACACCCCCTCGCTGCCTGTCAAACGCCCTCTGAAGAGCGATCGAACTCGGATCACTCTTCAGAGGGAATCACAAGCGATATAAAGCCCTTTTAGCTTGCTCTTGTGTGCATGGCGTATTATTTTTATTTTCCATAAAATATTCATCTCTCTGTGCTGCTGATCTCCTGCAGCCTCTTTGTAGCCACTTGTGACAACGCAGGAGCACAATCAGGAGGCAGGAACGGAGCGTTGTCACCTTATAACAGGAACGGCCTGAACAGGGGTCTTCATGGCAGGATCACCGGGATTACATTGACATAATCTAATGCTAAAGTGTCATTTGTTTTTAACGAAAAAGATGCACTGGCCTGTTCTGAGGGGCCCCGGACCTCCTCCTGATGGGGTCCTCCTCTGGCGCTGTTCGATCCTCCTTAGCAAGCTGTGTGGTGAGGGGGGGAGGGGGGGCTCCTGTGCTGGGCTGTGTGCTTCTTACTAAATACCTTGGATGGTCTACTTTCAAAAAGGGGTGATTTGGGGGATATTTCTACTGGGGGGTGATTTGGGAGGTATTTGTACGGGGGTTGATTTGGGGGTATTTGTACGGGGGTGGGGGTTGATTTGGGGGTATTGGTACGGGGGATGGGGGGTGATTTGGGGGCATTTGTACGGGGGGTGGGGGGTGATTTGGGGGTATTTGTACGGGGGTGGTTTGGGGGGTATTTGTACTGGGGGTGGCGGGATTTGTATGGGTAGGGGGGGTGATTTGGC